>JAODLI010026902.1:0-20588 GCA_027575585.1 Percopsis omiscomaycus | reverse complement strand
CTCAAAGAGTTTTTTCTGTTCTTGCACAAAACCTTTTTTGTATCTTGATTTTTCTCTATTGATGGGAGATTGTTGATCTGACTCTTGATCTTGACTTGATCTTGACTTTTTCTCCTCACTGGGTTTAATAGTGGTGTCCTCACAATGCACATTTATACCAGTTTGAGAAAGTTTAGAGCTGGGAGATATGTCATTTTTGGAAAGAAGAGGTTCCACTTCCTTGACATCATCTGGTTTGTTCTCTGACCCTGAAACATAGAATAAAAATCAGTTTTAAATTAAAATATTATTTCATTAATTTAAAAAATAAATAAATATATGTTTAAATATCCAACTAACTTTTTGAGTAAACGGGTCTGGTTTCCATTTGCAATTATTTCCATTTCCAAAGGGCTCTCTCTCTCAACCCAAAATCACCCACTTTTTGCTAAATCTTATTTGTTCTATTTGTATCAATAATACATATTGTGTGTGTTATTTATTGGTCACACAATTGTATCAAGCTGTGAACATTGCAGAATAGGATCAGTGACTTGTGTCATCTTAACTAACTTAACTAACTAACCTAACTACTTGTTAGGTTATCAAAAGCTGTTGATTAAATTAGCTATTTACACTAAAACCATTATACTTTGACAGTCAAATAGTTTCTTGTTTCTGGTTATAGGACACCATGGTTAATAGTGATGCGCCCTAACCCACAAACTGGCAACTTTAGCCCATATGGTGATGGCATCCATAGCATAGAGTAAGAGATAAAGTTTTCTTATTTAATGCATGTTTCAAAAGGGACAGACACAGACAACAAGGTTTTGCAGAGCCACCCTGGGCTACAGCAAAGTGAGCAGTGTTGCACTTGCATTAAATTTTTGTGCTGTTTGCCCAAACGTTAGCATAATAGTCCTACAATGATTGCAAGGCATAGCCTATTGTAGCCTAATAGCGCCTGGGCTTTATACTTTATAGTTCAGTACTGCAGTTCGGTTTATAGTTCGGTAATGCATTATTGACAGCCAGGGCATGAGGGACCTGCACCCTCCGGTGCGTGTGTGTGTGTGTGTGTTTGAGAGAGAGAGGGGAAGCGACCTATATAGCACATCTGTATACAGTACAAGATTATTGTTTAAAAACAATATAAAAAAGTAAATAAAATAAAATATTATATATATATATAATACATCATACCCTCTTTTGTTGGTTGCTTTTCCACATCATTGTAATTTTTTTTCATATTGGTCCCTGGAGACAATAGCCACCAGTAAAAAAAAAAAATCAAAAGAATATATTGTTAAGTGATCAGAGATATATCAGAGATTATAAATGATAAAGATGCACAACCTATAGAAAGGTTCCACATACAGTTTCTACTGTACCTCTTTTATGTTTTATCCACCTAATCAAGAAGCCAATACCAATACCAATCAATATAAAGATGATGACTATGATGACAACAGCTATCCATGCCGAAGATTCATCTGCAGAGAAACAACAAGATTAATCTGCAGAGAATCAACAAGATTCATCTGCAGAGAAACAACAATAAATGTTTAGCTTATAGCAGGTTATTGTAGTATTAAGGTTGCATTACAAAGCAAATCCTTATACAAAATAAAATTAACATAATAAAAAGCATTATTTAGGAATGTGACTTTAGTTCATTATATTGTTATTAATTGTTAAAATAAAATCCATTATGGCATGATGACCTTTACGTACACAAAGCAAAGATCATTGACGGCAGACGTTAATGCAAAATAGTTTTTTGATTCATGGTCTTCTCAGTTGACGATATTATGACAATGAAAAAGACTGTCTGTGACATTTTCAGTGTAGCAATACAAGGATGCTAAAGCCAATATGCAGAATCAAAACTCCTTTTTTGAAATGTTGATAAAGTGTAGCCGTAATTGTAGCCTCTTACTTGCGTAGCAATCCTTTGCGAAGAATGTGGCATTCTTTTCACTCACAGGGTTGTTAACCACACATGTATAGACAGTGTTGTCATGCTCCTCACCAACAGGAATAGCTAACTCTGGGCCAGGATGGGACCCAACAGGCAACATCCACCTAAAGTTCATTAAGGGTGGAGGCCCCCCGGGTTTGGAGGAACACCTCAGCA
Organism: Percopsis omiscomaycus; assembly: GCA_027575585.1. Lineage (NCBI taxonomy): Eukaryota > Metazoa > Chordata > Actinopteri > Percopsiformes > Percopsidae > Percopsis > Percopsis omiscomaycus. The sequence goes on along the minus strand of JAODLI010026902.1, from coordinate 18,469 downwards.
TTCCCAGGCTTTCAGTTGTGTCATTTATCACACAGGATATGGTGGGATCTGCCACTTTATCTGCAAATATATGACCGTTCAACAGCAAATATGTGTAAATGTATCTCTTACTGAGATCTTATTGATTGAATTTAGGTTTAGGACATTTTAATTTATTTTACCTAGGAAAGTAACAATTACATTTTATTCACAATTCTACCAGGTTTGTGTTATTATAAGCATTAGGAGTTAGGCTAAAGGTAATGGAATACCTTCCAAGTCCCAATCCATAGATATACCCTGCAGACAAAACTAAAGCTTCTCCACATAGTCTAAAATAAACTTATCCCTAGCCCAAGGTGTCTGCTACAGAGAAAGATCAAACATTTTTAGCTATACTTGGAGTTGAAGGGTGTGTCCGTTTAGTGTAAAACTTCCTCACTTGTGGACATATAAAACTAGTTCCATGGGATACAGTATCTATAATATTCCATACATAGTATCTTATATATATATACAGTATATATATAATTACATTAAAAAACAGGACCAAAGTCATAATGACATCAGGCTGCTACCAAGGCCACAGTTTATACTATACCCTACTAAATGGAATAACCATAAATGCAATATCTTACCAATGACTTCTAGATTATGGCGTGAATAATGTAGCTTTTTGTTGAAGGACACTTCTAGTTCATACATTCCCCTGTCTTCCTCTCTGAGGTCTCTGATAGTAAGTTCCCCACTGGTCCAGTCAAGGACGATCCTGTCAGTGAATGATCCATACTCTCTTTGCTCGCTGCCATCAAACTCTACAACCTTATTGCCTTTGTGTTTCCACAAAATGTCTTCAGGTTGTCCAGGGATGGTGGGAATCAAATGTATCTCCATGCTTTTGACTCCAAACTCTGGGGCTTGCCCTGACACTGGACAGAGAAAAAGGCAGCATTGTGAATAGATTGTTAGTTGCCATCCAGTGGCTGTATTCACAAAGCATTTCAACCACTAGTCTTCCTACATGTTCTTAATAGTCCATAGATAAGAGCTCACTCTGAAAACCTATTCACAAAGCCATTGACAGTAAGGAGCATCTCATATAAATTAGTTTATATGAGATGCTCCTTACTCTCAACGGCTTTGTGATATGGTTTCAGGAGTGTCAAACTCAATCACAGAGAGGGCCAAAATCAAAAACTGGGACTACTTCGAGGGCCAAACAGGTTATATATATTGAACAGACTGGTTAGACAAAGTTTGTTATGAGAAATATATTATATTTTCTCGCGGGCCGGATATAATTGTAACTTGAGTTTGACATGCCTGACTAAGAGAAATGGCTGGGGCTGTTTGACCACTCCTTTCTTACTATACCCACAGTGATTGGTTGATATGGGTAAGGTCATAGACTATATCGTTGTAGCCTTGTAGCTTAATGTTTAAACAATGTTTTAAACACTACATTTTTGCACGTGTCTATTACTGGATTTTTTTTTGGATGATACCTTAATGTAATATTACATTAAATCTTTCTAACACGTTGACCTACAAGCTGGATAATATTTAGCACTGTGATTTACTCTTAGTGATTTACAGTAGGACTTTTGGATACCCCCAAGTAGCCCACTGTTCTACAGTAGGCCTACAGTAACTTCGCACAGGATTGGGAGCTAGTTTTTGTGACTACCGACACTACAACAAATGACTGATTATATTGATAATGAATAATTCGCAAACCCCACCAGGGCCAACTACAAGAATGTAGGGCGCAGGCTTGTGGAATAGGCTATCCATATCTTGCAAACAAGTTTTGCAAACAACTGGTAGACTATGATACTGTGATTACGGTTGGCTACTGTGATACGTGAGTAAGTAAACAAAATATCACATGCTAATAGCATCTAGGCTAATCTACTCACCAAATTGCCAGATTATCGACGTAAATGTCCCCAATATGAGAAAATCCATGTTTTAAATAAGGATCATTAAACGTTTGCTTTCTCTTTCCCAACCTGCGCAGGTGCCTCGTCTTGCTCCTCCCCTTCCAAATGCATAGCCTACTCATATGGTTTACACAGGGTTATTGGTCTATTAGGATCAGATAGTCTATCCAGGCAGATAGTGAAAGGGAAAGGTAAGCGATTAAGGCTACATTTGGCATCTTGTTTTTCAAAGTCAGCTATAGAGTAAAGTCCAAAGCATCCAGGATATGTGTGTAAAATGTGTTGAGAATTTAAATAATGTTCACACTAGACAACGACCTGCGCCGGATTGAAACAAGCACGAGCGGAATATAGCGTTCTAAAAAGCATCTTTTCGGGATTTTAATTCAGTCTCTTTTTTAGAGAAAATATATAGCTAGAAAAAAAATATCTACAGTATGTAAACTATATGCATATACATTTCACATAGGGCACTGCACATACAGAACCATGCATCAGAAAAGACGATTTTTATGGCAACTTTTAAGACGATTAGGCTAATGAATTTATTACAATTAGGTAATTTATCAGATGCTTTTATCCAAAGCACTTTATAATTATATGGTGCAGGTTGGGGTTAAGCATCTTGCTCAAGGATGTTTACAGGTAGGCCAAATCTGGGGCTTAATCCCACGACCTTCTGGCTGGGACTCCAACTCCTAGACCACTAGACTATCCTTCCCCCAATTAATGCTGTCCTGCACCCAGTTACAAAACAGCCTGCTTTTTAAAAACAAAGCAGGTTATTTTTGACAGTACTTGAGTCTTTTTGCTATTTTATTATTATTGTTTAATTGGTAAATGTATATGTTTGATTATTTTTAATTCACCAAACCATTATTTTCCCCCTGCAACACCAAGAGTGTTAAAGAGAACTTGATTTTCATGTTAAACCTGGGAAGGAGCTAAATAGAAGTGTCAATATGATGATCCCATTTTTATCCCAATTCAGACTATTGTTCTTAGACCTATAAGAAAGTAATAACCAAGTTGTGCCTGTTGTGTATTAAGTAACATGTTCAGCATTGTGGATAAAGAATGTGTTAAAATCTTAAATTTACTTCAAATATTAAGTGTTGGCTATAATATTGTCAGTGTTGGGGTATATTTATAACCACATTCTCTATTATGCAAACAGTTTTACCTCTTTGCATTGTTTATTGTCTATATGAACTGCCTGCAAAAATGTTCTGCTTAAAGCCATACAATTATACTTATATACTTATATGTATATAAGTGTAGCAATGTGATGTTGTTACTCTAGATTATGAATACAGATAAATAGGTTGTTGGTAGAGAACCTTTGAATTGAAGGAATGGGTTGGGTATTGAGGGTATTTTATTTTGAAATGTCACTTCCTGTTTTGTTTTAATTATTTTAAATAATTTTACGTATTTCTGTTGATGTAAAACATGTTGGGAAGTCATGTAAGTAATGTATAGAAGTGTGTGTATAATATATTTTAGGTTGTTTTGAGTTTACAATTAGTTTTATTAACTAATCTCCGCCCCTTTAAGGATAACCTGTTTCGCTCCACGCTGTTACGTTCTCTTGCCGTCTTACTTTTGACTGAGCAAGTAGGCTGTACAGTTTGCCGCTCCGTCAATCGTTTCATTTTAGTACTTTTGATATACCAATTGTTATGTACCATCGTTGGTATGGAACGTTAATGTGAATAATGGTTATTGGTTATTATAATGGTTATTTTCTTCACGAGGATTGTCAAAGACCATGTTTAAATAATATTCATGCGTGTTGCGTGCTCTTGCCATTTTACTTTTGACGGAGCAGGCAAAACAGAGCTGCACTGGCCATTAACGTGTCTGATTTGAATGCAGGTTGAAATAAAGAGTTGATGCCAGCTGTTGCCGAATTTTCTTTAAAACAACAAAACACAACGCAGATTGGACACCGCTACATAAGTACACAATTGATGAGCAGAACAATCCGGTAAAGCATTCATTTGTTGTCAGTTGTGCACATTTTAGATAGGTGACTGCTTACAGGGCTCTGATTGTTAGTGATCTAATAAAATAATCATACCGACCTGCTTTGTGGAACTAATATCCATATCAATTATTATATTAGATATTAGTTAGATAACCAACATAAACATATTTTCTGCTCACGAATCTTGTATCAATACACAGAAAAATTTGGTAAAAGAATGACCCCTATAAGAAAAAGCTTTCAAATCAAGCACAGGAGGACAGCAGAGTCACCCTTCTTGGGCAAGACACTTAAGACCCACCACTTCAGAATCCGTTATTGTGGATTCATAAACACTGTTTACAGCACATGTAAACTATATTAACTGTCCGCCAGTAAACAGATATTTATGTAATGTCATTCCCGCCCTTGATTCATCTAATGTTGCATTTATAAAACAAATTATGACAATAACACAGCACTCTAATGATGCAATTATATATATATAAACTTATATATATATACAGAAGGGCTAATGTGGCACAAGTGGCTGAACATTTTAATTATGGTTACAGGACAATTGTGTTACAACACAGAGTGCATCGCACCCTGCTGGTATGAGGCTGTGTGGCTGCAGATTGCTTAAAGTGCCCATGCTGAACCATTATGACCACCCAGGTGGTAATATTGTTTTGGCTATTTTTGGCTATATTCATCAATTTGCATTTGTGCAAATGTGAATTAATTGCCTTTGTCTGTGTCTCTCTCACACACAAAAACAAACACGCTCACACACACACACTCACGTAAACACATAAACGCAGACAAAAACAAAATGGATTTAGATTTGAATTCCCAATGTAAATATTCAAATGTTCTTAATGTTAAAATACACTCTTTTCCTCATCATAAACTACTGTGTTGCAATTTCAATGTAAGCCCTATTGACTGCTCTAATGGGAATGTAAGGTTTTTAGGAATTTAATGTTACCAAAAGGTGGCGCTATAGGTACAGGTCAAAGTTCATGCTTTTACAGATTAGGAAACTTCACTGTTAACCATCTTATTAGGTGGAGGCTGTGGCAGTGGCCTAGGGTTTTAGGAATGGTTGCCATTACCCAGAAGGCCATGGGGATTTAACTAGTGTGTAGTATTATATGCCAGTGCTAGTTGTCTTCGTAATCATCTTGTTTACATTATATTGCTGTTCTGTTTGGCATGTACCATAGGGGCATTTCATTTGTTGTTGGTATGGATAAGGGGTGTGTTTTACCTATCTGTGAGTAAATAAAAAGCAACACATTAACTGGTAAAAGAAAATTGCTATTACTTTCTGTCCATGCAACTATATATTTTAAACTTTTTAATTCACCCGAATCACTGCTTTAATGCAATAAATACATATACGATTGACATTTGGATCAACAATTCAGTGCAAACCTTTTTTTATGTACTAAACAATAAGTGAAGAAAAACAACAAAAACACAAGTATCTCCATTCCGTGTCAGACCGCATCCTGTCCCAGTCTGTGAATGTGTGTGTAGGACTTCATGAGCGTAACGCTGCCATGGTGGGACACTCCTAATGGCAACACACACTCCTCCGTCAGCAGCCTTGAGGCAGCGTCCCAGCACATCACCGTGGAGATGACTTGGTTCTTGTCGTCTCGCCCACCGGTGATAAAGAGTTTATTGTTGCAGGCGGCAATGGCACAGCTGGCCCGCTCTCCCAGCCTGGTGATGAGCGACCAGGAGTCACACGTAGGTGAGTAGCTGTACATGGCATGCATGGCTCCACCTGGGGACAGACGTGTGTAAATATTACACGCCATGTGTTTATCCAGCTACAACGCACACACACACACACACACACACATAATTATCATTTGAACACATCGTGAAGTACATTTATTAAGTAAATGATGGTTAAACATCAAAAGTTCTGGGCTAGCTTTTAAAAAAACACAGTCATTCAAACACACACACTTAAAATGTAAAGCCACTAACCCACAACATAGATGTGGTCCTTGAATGTGACTGCATTTGTGCATTTGGCTTCAGTGGGCATGGGTGCCCGCAGCGACCAGCTGTTTTTTCCAGGTTCCCAGCACTGAACCTGATCAGAAGCCAACTTCCCGTTGGGCCCACCCCCGAGCACAAAGATCCACTTATCAAAGCTTGCAGAAGCAAACGAGCTAACGCCTACCAGCAGAGGTGCAACCTGCAGTAAACACAACCAAACAGCCACAGCATAAGATACTGGTGTGTTCCCTACAAAGGTACATTTTGTATCAAATCACATGTAACAACACCTTGCAGAGACATAGATAGCATGTGTACGTGTGCTCACTGTTGATATTAAAAACGTTCTGTCCAGAGAAATAGCGTGAGCCTATGAGCTATAGGGGGAGCTGTAGTGCACTCTCAAGAGTTTCAAACCAAAACAATGACAACCCAAAGGACACAAATGAAGAAGTGTAAAAGTCTTCACACAGTTGTGTTCACCAACATGCAGCCTGTCGCAACCATTTCATGCCCAGAAGGCAGCTAATCCACCAAAACACCAAAATACAAAATCAACGTCATCAACACACTAGCACTATGTTTCTCCTTACAAGAACACTTTGTCATCTACTAACTATTGAGAAACTATTGAGAAACTACATGAAAGGCATATTATCATTTGAAACATATTTGAGTGTTGCCTATATCCAGAAAAGAAAGGATTGTTGAGGAAGAAAGAAAGAAAACTACTCATCATGGTAGTTACTAAATTGGAATCTATGAACTTTCTATACTTCCAAATTAATGTTTATCTCTATGTATAAGAGCATGTAACTTCCAGTATTATTTCAGACTGCTGCATCAATGCATGTTGTATTTCTCATGTTCACATATTATTACTCTATTAAATGCTCTGTCTTTTCCTCATCAACAATCCTATAGGCTTATCCCATGTACAGAGAAAAGTGTCTCAGGACTAAATAATAGGTATTCTACTTCTGAAAAAAGGAAGGATAAAGGTCTCATTCACCTGTATCCAACAATTGTGAAAGGGATCATATGCCTCTACACTAGTGAGTCTCTGAACCCCATCGAATCCACCTAGGGCATACACTTTTCCCCCATGGACTGCCATCTTGTGTCTCCATCGTCCAGTTGCCAGAGGCTCTATCTTGATCCATCTGTCCAGAGCACCATTATATTTCCAAACCTCCTGTTGTGTTTCTTTGCCCCCTGCAACGCCAAGAGTGTTAATGAGAACTTGATTTTTATGTTAAACTTAGAAGGAGCTAATAAATAGTGGCAATATGATGATCCCATTTTCCCCACACTTGTTCTTAGACCTACTGTATAAGAAAGTAATGACTAAGTTGTGCCTGTAGTGTAATAAGTCACATGTTGAGCATTGTGGAGAAAGAATGTGTTAAAATCATAAATTTACTTCAAATAATAAGTGTTGGCTATAATATTATATCAATAGTTTTGTCAGTTTTCAAGTTGGGCAATATTCTGTAGTTGCGCACACTCGTTTTTTCTTTTTGGCGACTGCATAGTATGAGTTGCCTGCAAAAAGGTTCTTCTTAAAGTCATATAATCTTGTAATATAGTCCCACACAGGCAAATTGTGCCACATTCAAAAATTACAAGATGAATTAGTAATGCATCAATTTGACATTACAAATGTAAATTATAACTTTTTATAATAATTTGTCTTGCTGATACAAGTGTCCGGTACTGTGCCACTGTACTGGATCGTACATGTGTCATGAAAGCCCCTATTCCTAGGAACTGGGAACTTGGAACCTAGTTCCTGTCTCTGGTGGGACAGTGACTGGTTTAGAAACCATTGAAGCATGACTTGCAGTGTTGATCATCTTTGATCATCATCAAATACTGGCAGAGCCGAGAATGACATGAACCGCATAGTTCCCATTCTGGCGAGTTCCTAAACTGTTATAGTTACAGAACTTCATGGAAAATATGCTGTGGTAGACAGTAAGTAAGTGTGGTAGACAGTACAGCAAAAGCTCTGCTAAATGTCAACAAAGTGCAGTTGCATTTTGTGACCAGAAGGGCCACCAACATGCCAAGTTATCCTGTTCAGCTTTGAATGAGAAATATTTCAACACCACCAAATACATTGTGTCTATTTATTGTTATTTTACAAATTGAAATTCCCATATGGTGACTCACCTGATATGTACACTTCATTACGGAAACTGATGCAGGCAAATTCAACCCATTTCTTGTTTTGGGACTCGTCCTCCATCTCTGTGATTGGCAACTTGGCGACCTCCAGCCGACTGCGGCGTAGGGGGTCCAGGCAGGTTACGGTGGAGATGAAGCGCTCGTCTTTAGTGCAGCCACCTATGATCATGAAGACTTCTGAGAGGAAATGCTGCACACGGGGCTTGGTTCGCTCTGACACCACCTAAAAGACAAGTATAATGAATGAATGTAGTAGAACGTAGTCGCTATGAGAGAATGAATGAGAGCACCTTAGACTAGGTCTATACTGGAAAATGTACACAAACGATTATCATCTGATAATTATTTTTCCACTGATTATGAAACGGTACTCCATATAGGCGTATAACAAATATAGCGTATCTTGAATTCGTACCTCCATACCAGACAGGTGATAGATGCGAGCCTCCTGCATTAGAGGAAAGGCCTCACTGCAGCTGCGAATCAGCTCATCCGACTCCACTTTGTCCACAAAGTACGCTGGCTCCAACAGTGGCAGGCGCACGTGTGAAAGTAACCTGGCCAGTAGAGGCTGGCGTTCCTCCTCTCGCGCCCTCACCCAGCGCATCAGTGCCTCAAAGACGCACTCCTCGCGCATCACATTTAGGTCGTCCCTTTGCAGCGTGCTCTCTAGCGCCTCCACTGGCAAGTCCAGGAACTCCTCCTGCTGGAAAACCTGGGAGAACTCTGAAATGACGAAGTCCTGAGCCCTGGCTCGTAGAGCAGACAGGGCATGGCTGTCAGCCAGGCGCAGGACCCCAACACAGCTCTCCGGATGGAGCGACTTACTCAGAAAGCCAACACACGCCTCCACAACTCGCAGGAACTAGATGAAGGGTGGGAGGCCATGAATACATGAATACCACCAAGCTCAGCATGAGTGAGCACACACACACACACACACACACACACACACACACAGCTTCTTCCCTTTTTTGGTAACCAGCTGTAAAGTCAATGGTGTCTAATGGAAAAATTTTCCTGAGAGTAAACAACTGTCTAACTTTCACTTCCCCCGTTAAGTTCTCATAACAACTCTAAAGCGTTTAGACTAACTTGCCTGGATAAGACAAGAAGATCTCAAGTATAAAATGGTTGTTATACATGTATGAATGCATCAGTAGTTACATAAGGTTGCTTATAATGTATTGGGAGTTTCCTATGTCATTCTTTACAACATTTAAGTTAGTATGTTTTGCACAGTGTTTCACCTGAAACTGACTGGCAGCCTCTAAAATATGCTGGACGTTGCTGTGAGTGATGACAGCCTGGCTCCTGTACGTGTAGTCAAGCAGCGACCGCATAGTCTTGCTGTCCAACCCCTTTATCTGTATGCAGTCTTCGTGACTCTCTCTGAGACCGCTGCAAAACATGGCCCTGCAGACACATGAGCAACAGCCTCAACCATCAGTTTCTCAAACCTTCTGACCCATGACACCTAAATATAAGGGATTCATAGGAGTCACGCGCTATAAACAACTTTTTGCTCACAAATGTAGTCACATACGGCACACAAACAGTATCCAAGATAATAAGCAACCTTAATAGTATTGAAGTTGTACACATTTTATGAAATATTTAAAGGCCCCCTATGATTATAATTTCCAACTCTAATTTTGGAAATTCGCGTGGACTTTTCGCCCTTCGACCTTTGCCCTTCAGTTGGTGTTGCACTTTTTGTCAACATGCCCTAACTTTATAGGCTATCTCATTGGAAGTAGGAGGATGGATCACTGACAATTGGTTACAATCCAGATATGATGGCACACCTGGGGCTAAGTCCGGCTTGCTTGTTAACCATGATGATTTTTTCACACAGAGATTCTGGCTAAATAACATGTTAGACGGATTTCAAAATCAGTCAAGCCCCTTCCAGGTGCCTTCAGACCACAACTGACCACACAACTGACCACACAACTGGTAAAACATACATTTTACGATAGGGGACCTTTAAAATAAAAAAAGATTATACTGAACATCCAAACAATCTGAACAACCAAATCCAGGTGTATTTTCTATGTCATTATTTCACTTTAAAATCTGTGCTACTGTCTTTGTGTGTGTGTGTGTGTGTGTGTGTGTGTGTGTGTGTGTGTATGTGTGTGTGTGTGCTACTGTCTTTGTGTGTCTGTCTTTGTGTTTGTGTGTGTACCTGAAGTAATTGCTCGCAGCGGCCAGTACTGCTCTGTGGCAGGGGAAGTCTACTCCCTGAACACACAGTGTGACATCTGTCAGCTCCCCAGTCACTCGCAGCGTCTCCATCCCCCTCTGGAGCTCAACGGGTAGACCTCCATCTTCCCACCACAGGTCTCCTGCATCGTCCACATTCTGCTTCTTCTCCACCAGGTTAGAGTCTTCCCCAGCTCCCCTGTCAGAGAGAAGAGGCAGGGGGCCATCTGTGGTCTTCTCCAGCGTGTCACTCATGAGACGGCACCTGAATGCACCGCTATGCAGCACACATTCTACCCATGGCTGTCCACATACACCACAATGGGGACTGAACCATAGACGAGAGAGAGAGAGTCACCCCTTCTAATCACAGCCAACTCATAAATGGGTGTGACATGTTCGTTGCTCCTTCCTGTTCTCTGCATGCTTCCTATTCCTGTTGTTATCGACTTGGCGCATGTGCCGGTTGTGTGACATGTGAAGCAATGCACGATTTCTAGATACTTCCTCTTCTGAGGTCACTTGCAGCTTGAGCCGAATGGATACCTCCCCGACAGAAACACATTTTTACCATACAGTAAGTTCTCAGTGTCACAGATACAGTAAATTGTTCCAAAAACATACTGGCATTTTGCTACTGCTTAAAGGAGACAAAATTGCTTTTTATGGTGCTGATAGTGTTTACAGTTGTGTTTTATTTTGACAATATATAGGCCTACAGTACATGTATTTCTCAATACTAAGTTCCCTTTTTCAAAATTCTTACACAGCTATTACCAACTGCAGTTTATGTGGACCAAACTTTGGATCATTGTGGATCATTGGGTTTGACACAACATGCATTTAGTGACTGTATCTTTCAGAATTCATGAATTCTGTTCCCATTCTAACTCAACCACCACCACAAACTCTATGTACAGCATCTTCAGCAAAAGTTGACATGCTCTTTTAATAACTGTTAATTGTACTGTTTGAAAGTTTGAAACCTAAACAAAATTCAACGAGAAATGCATGTAACCAATTGTAAAAACTATAATTATCTGGTAAATTCAACCCATTCATCTAAACTAGCCAAAAGAAATCAGATTAACAGTGAAAACCAACTAACTGATTTGAGTTTATACTATATTTTACTGGTTAGCATGTCCTAGTGATAGGTTTCAGTTATTATTTTCTCCACTAGGTGGAACTATTGTATTGTTTATAATAATAAAAAATCTAGAGCCTCAAATTATATGTATCAAACTTCCTCATTTTTGGAGGGCCAACATTTTTTTAAATAAACGAAACATGCTGTTCACACACACACAAACACACACTCACAGGAAACCATCTAGACTTCCTTCTCCCCTGTGTATCACAAACATTTCATCATAACCTGTTAAGGCGTGTTTCCACTGAGCGCGAAACGACAGAGTGAGCTCACTGACATATGCTCTGCTCAAACCGGTAGCTCAAGTTCAACATGAGCCTTTCCCTGCATTGGTTTTTGAGGGCCAGTCTGAGTCTTCTCACCCTCCATTATGGTAAGAGACACATATTATTTGAAATGGATTGACTAAGTTGCTCAGTGGACATGGGTAATAATACTGTGTGGGCCTATGTTATGTAAATTCCTCAGTTTAGAATGATTATTTGAATAAAGACAATGCTATAAAGACGCAGATCTAAGTTTAAATTAAATGTCTTTTTTTTTAAACAAAATTTCTTTAATTTCTTTCCCATATCCTTTCTTAAACGTATTACTTAGTGCTCATCCCTGTATAACATATGTAAATGAGTTAATTTGTGCCAATGTGTTGTGGAATTACATCTAAAATCAAAATCAATAATAAAAGGTTATCTGATGTGCTGAATAAACTTCCTCCTCCTTTAAAGCCAGAGTAATGAATATTTCTGCATTTTGTCTGTTGGTATTCAGGCGAGACCAGTGTGATGACTGAAGTGCAGCTTGGCCCTCTGTACCGTGTCATTGACTACCCTCTGTCTATTTACTGCAATGTCAGTGGCTTTGTCCAGGCGGACATCAGGAAAGAATTTCAATTCCGCATGTTCATGCCTGACCAGCCAAGTCGAGAAATTAACCTCATCAGCACCAATGACGCAGACTTTAGCTTTGCCATCTATTCCAGGCGCGTGAGAAGCCGAGAAATCGTTGCGGAGCACGTGTCACCTAACTCAGTTGTCCTGAAGATTAACAACCTAAAAGAGACAGATGAAGGAGAGTATGAGTGCTCTGTTATTAACCATGAAATCAAATATCATGGGACTTACAGTGCTAAGACGTCAGTTCACGGTATGTTTTATCTACCCCCAACTGAAGATAATATAATGAAGGCCTGAATGTGCAGTATTTGCTACAAAATCCTTTCATACTGTAGATAGATAATTATTCATATATATTAATATGGAATTGGTGGTTCTATTTTAAATCACTTAACAATCTGTTTGTAAAAGAGAAACCCTTCTGGGATTTTAATATCTTGTGCTTTTCCTTTGTTACGGTGCCACAGTGATTGACAACTCCCTAATTATTTCGTCCCCGGACCCTGCCTCTTTGAGCTGTGATGAAGGTGGCACTCTCTCACTAACGTGCCATGCCTCCAGCAACACTGTCCAACACACCCATCTGTCCATTACCTGGTATCTCCATAAAGATGAAGAAGGCAGTGCCCACCCTATCATCTCCTTGGACATGGATTTTACACTGAGTCCTGGCCCGGCGTTCGAAGAGCGCTACCGAGCTGGTCTAATTGGGTTGGATAAGGTGGGAGAGACCACATACAGGCTGAAATTATCCCAGGTGATGTTGTCCGACCAGGGTAAGATTTACTGCAGAGTCCAAGAGTGGATTCAAGATCCCGATCGTTCCTGGTTCTCTTTGGCACAAAAGGAAACAGAGCCAACCTTCCTGAATGTCAAAGCTAAAGGTCAGGGGCATCTTTCGTTACATATTGCTTACATTTATTTATGTATACGCACTGTTAACTGCCGTAACCGTTTGTAACATGTGGTTTTAGCTTTGCGACAGGATGTCTCCAAGTGCATGTTGTGGTTTTCATCTTTATGCACTCCTTTCTTGGTTTGAGTAGAGCTTCCAGACAAGGGTTCTGTGGGGGCGAGAATCTCCGTGCAGAATGCAACTCTGCAGGAAGGGCAGGAGCTGTCTGTGTCCTGCGACGTGGACACTCAGAACCTGGCCGGAAGGTTGTTCTCTGTAGCTTGGCTGCGGGACGACATGGAGCTGGCGCGTATCGGCCCCACCGGGGTGTTGTCTGTGGGGTCAGAGTACAGCGTCCGAGAGAGCGGAGGCGAGCTGAGGGCAATGCGAACCAGCGAAAGGGGTCACCGGATGATTTTACGGCCTATCAGGACGCAGGACCAGGGAGAGTACCTCTGCAGAGTATGGCCTCAGGAGAGAGGCACAGATGGGCTCTTCACACAGGGGGCAGCTCAGGACTCCCGTCCACAAGCAGTTACCATCTCAGCCACAGGTGTGTCAGCATTTGAGATTATATTAAATACATGAAAACAGCACTCTTTTGGCAATCATGGCACATATTCATAGCTCCTGATGTTATACATTACCACTGCATTATCTGTCTATTCACAGAGGGAGGGCTGTCCGTTGAAATGGAAAAGAATTTGAATGTTAAAGAAGGAGATAAGTTGCATCTCACATGTAAAGTGAGCGGAGGCAATGGTCTGCTCTCCGTCACCTGGCAACACAGGTCACCTTCAGCAACAAGCTCCTTCAGTAACATCATCAGCCTCAGTCAGGAGGGGGTTATGGAGATAGGGATGGGGTTTGGGCAGCGAAGCATTCGGGCGATGCGTCCGGCCGCTGATACGTTCACCTTTGAGTTAGATGGAGTCACCCCGGCTGATGCAGGCAACTACCAGTGCACTGTGTCCGTCAACACCAACGACGACATCCACAAAACACACAGCCAGTCCGAAGTCAGCACTGTGGAAGTCATTCCCATTGGTAAGCAAGTGATCTATTGTTGACAGCTGGTGAAACAGTCCATGGATACGGCCGGTATAATTATATTTTCACGTGTGCAGTTTCGTCTTTAGTCTACTGCAAAGTATAAATCTTTTAATAAAATTGATAAATCATTAGTTCCTGCACATCTGTAAGTTCACTTAATGAGCTATTACTTGAGTTGTCCCTGATTAGCTATGAATCAGGTGTTAAACAGTATGTAGGCCTAATCAATAATTAATCCTTACTTCCTAATTAACTATTTATTAGTTCATATTCCTGTGTCCCTTCAAGTGAATTAGTGCATCATACTGAGTAGTAGCAATGCATCATTACTGTTTACCTTACCATTAGTTACCCGTTCATGTCATCTCAAGTAAAGTGGTGCATCGAATTGAGTAGTTATTAGCAATGCATCGTCAAACATAATAAAAATACGATTTTCTGTCAGAGTCCTTGGTACAAGTGGATCTAAAAAGTCGCACCACAATGGTGACTGTGGGAGAAGATGTGGAGATGATGTGTCGAGTCCGGGGGTCACATCTGCCAGTGACAGTGAAATGGAACCTCCAGCGTGAGAGAGCAGCGTCCCAAGATAACATCCTGACGCTGTTTCCTAGTGGGGACATCACTTGGCGGGGAGACCATCGCCGCTACCAGATGAAAACAACCATTCCCAACTCTACTCCACAAGACCACACGTATATTCTGCTCATCAACGGAGCGAGCATTAGGGAAGCGGGGCGTTACCAGTGCGAGGTATCTGTCTTCCTGGAGAAAAGTCACAAACGGCTGAAGATGTCCAATTTGCTGGGCGTGACGGTGAAAAACCCAGGTACAGCTGTAATTTATAAGCCACCACACCACTAAATTCTATTAACTCGAGTGTTCTGCAACTTTTCTGCCCATCATACTTACGCCTATCGCATGTGTGTTTTTTGTAGTGAGCCAACTTTCTTTGGCCTCCAGTCCCTCTGTGGAAGGAGACATCAACACGGACATAGCGATAAAATGCTCCGTTGTCAAGCCCACCTCCCTCTTCTCACGCTTCGCTGTCACCTGGTGCGTCCAGCGGGAAGCAGATAACCAGACCGTTGTTTCCTCTAACCGCGATGGCGTTGTAACGTTCGGTCCAGGGGTGGAGTTAAGCAGTGGGCAGAGGATCAGTATGCAGCGCACAGGGGGCCTCAATTTTGAGTTGAACATCCGTCAAGCTCGGATTGGGGACAGCGGAAGTTATTACTGTGAAGTGGTGGAGTGGCTGCAGGATCCTCGCCGTGAATGGTATGAGCTCCCACCGGTTCGCGAAACAACTAAGCTGAAAATTATAGAGCCAGGTGAGTTACTTCTATCGTTAAAAGATGCAATAGGCCAGAAATGAACTATAGCAAGCAAGCAAGCAAAATGTATTTATAAAGCACTTTAAAAAACAAAAAAGTAGTCACAAAGTGCGGTACAGAACAATGCAAGACACAAATTACAAATAAAACACTAAAATCATAAAGCATAAAAAACACTAAACATAAAATACAAACAAAACAATAAAGTCAATATCAATGCCGGGTTTTGAAAGCCAAAGAGAACAAATGGCTTTTTAGCAGAGATTTAAAACCCGACAGGGAAGAAGCCTGTCTGATGGGCAGAGGTAGAGCATTCCACAGTGTAGTTCAATTCAGATGCAAAAAGGTGTTTCCTGTCTTGTCCTGGCATGTTTACAGTAGCCTAACAATGCCAGTGAATATATAATTATATTTCCTTCTTATTGACGCTATTGTGTACCACATACATGTGCTTCTGTGCAATGCAATCATTCCATTTTGTTTGTGAACAGAGATTAACCTGTCCGTCGGAAAAATGGACATAGTGCTAAATGTGACCGGATCCCAAGAATTCACTGTCCCCTGCAACATCACTGCCTGGTCTAGCAAACAGTCGGCATTCCAGGTCACGTGGTTCTGGGGACGCGAGACAGAGAATGAGCAACACCCGATTTTCACAGTCTACCAGAACTCCACCCTGCAAGACAGTAGCGGGAGGGGTGAGAGGCTCCGGTTTGGCCACCCTGTCGCCAGGCACTACAGAATAACCCTTTTCAACGCTATTCCTACCGACAGCGGCTTGTATTTCTGTGAAGTGGAGGAATGGCTCCTGTCTCCATCCAAGGACTGGAAGAGGGTGGCTGTGGAAAGATCAGGGCAGTTGACTGTCAACGTCTACACAGACGGTAGGCTATTCAGAACATTACATGATTTGTTGGTAGTTGGTTCGATAAGGCTTTAAATGCATAGACATTTTTGGAAATTACTGTGAAATATATAGATACGAAAGGACTAAGTGTTATCTTGTATTTTCACATCCATATGCAACACCACTTACAAGCAGTATGTGGTGTTGCTGGCATATTAGTGAGTAATTACTAATTGATACTTGATACAGTCAATTCATAATTAGCTGAATATTGCTCTGTCATTTCATTTGTTCAAAAATGCAGTTTGTTGTTCTTGAGATGAATCTGCATTTTGTACAGCTACTAATAATGTATGTTTGTCCTCAGCAGGAGACATTGAAGCAGTGTCTGGGTCAAGATGTCCCTCGCGCATCACACTGGGTGTTCTCCTATGTGTCGTCATCTGTCTGATGGTGGTTGTCTTCATTCTGGTTGGGAAGATATGCAGGGGCCAGTCCCCAGGGGCAAAGAAGCCAGCCAGCTCCCTGTGGGCAGAGGAACACCATCTACAGGCCAAACCCATAGAGGACTAATGTGCATAGACCATGAGAGGAGAGGAGAAGAGAAGAGAAGACTCCATAAAGAATTGAGTCTGCAATTTGCAGCCGCAGCAGAATGTCATCATTTGAATTATTACCGTATATTGTATTATATTTTGTGCCCCATCTCTCATGAGACCTTTGCTGGCTCCCCATCATCGCACGCATCAGATTCAAAACACTGGGGATAGCCCACAGGGCAGTAAAGGGAACGGCCCCACCCTACCTCCAAGAAATGGTCAGGTTTTAAGCCCCAGCGCAAGCGTTTGGATCTACTATCACTGGTCGGCTGGCACCGCCTTCGCTACGAGGACGCAAGTCAGCTCAGTAACTCTTCTTTCTCGGCTCTTCTCTGTCCTGGTGGAATGAACTTCCTGCCCCTGTCAGGACAGCAGAGTCCTTGCACTGCTTCTGCACCAATCTCAGCCACCCACTGACCTCTTAACCTATATATAATATTATATATATACTGTAAATATGCTGTATATATGCCTATCCTTTTCCGATCTATTATGTTAGGACCTAGTAATTAATTTTGAAGTACTTCATGGTATGTGATCCTTATGCAACTGAGGTCCTTAGTAAATAATGTAGCTCTGCTGATCACTTTCCTAACGGAAGTGATCAGCTTTTTGTGCAAATGTACCTATTTTAAAGTGACATGTACTGCTAAATTCCCTAAATTTAAATGTACAATCATTGACAGTATTTAAACCTTGATATTCTGCATTTCTGATGCAGATTGAATGTGATGTCAGAAGAAATAGAATAGAAATCACACTTAAGATGTGGGTACAATGCTACAATCTTTTTAAAATAAAACTGTTTTATTAATGATCTACTGTTTTTTTATCTTAAAGAAATGTAATTAATCATGAGTCAAACTTTTTAGTTTCTTAACCAAGACATACATGTTGTTTGACGAACAGTGTGAGCAGAAAAATGACGGCTATCAGAGACTCCGACAAATTTCTTACAATAAATTAGTTCGTTTCATGAGAACAGATGCAACGTCAGGCTTTTTTGAAGGCATGTGTGGTAAAACTTATGCCACAGGCATTTACAAAGCTGAAGTGTTCTGTGGTTATACCAGATTTGTTTCTGCTCTTTGGCTCTGCTTAAGTGCTAGCTCACAAATAAGTAGCCTCATATTAATCTGCTCTGATCTTCATATTTTGCACACATGCTTTTGGTGAATTTAGTGATGAGTCATGCCAATTCTGAATGCAAAGTTTAGTTAGGGGGTTTCAAACACACACTGTTTGTGTGTGAATCATTGCTGAGTTTAAGCATATGCACCCGTATACAATGGTGATGCCCGTATAACAAACCTGACCTTTGAAAAAGAGCTCTCTCTCTCTCTCTCTCTCTCTCTCTCTCTCTCTCTCTCTCTCTCTCCCTCAC
>JAODLI010026883.1:0-20594 GCA_027575585.1 Percopsis omiscomaycus | reverse complement strand
GTCTACATAATGACCTCACACATACACTGCAAGTCTCATTCAAATTGACCACTAGGGGGCGCTTTAAATGCACAATAGCTGGACGTGAAATTACACAAATAAAGCTATAGATCAAAAAATGTTTGTCCAATCAACACAAAACTTGCAGGATATGTTTTATAACAATGTTGAACCACATGTGTAAAATAACTTTGAAGAAAACCTTATTGAGAAAAGGTTTGAACCCATGAATCGCCGCTTGCGGCTATATTTCTTTTATATATAAAAAGGCTTAGAATTTTGTGCTCACTGTCTGTTTAGGTACAAAGTGTTTTTTATACATATAAACTTTTTATACATATGTGTGCACGTCTAATGTAGGTGGAGGTCTGCGAGTCTGTGCACATGAAATATGTTAATATTCTGTGATGAGTGCGTTGTCATTTCAGGATTACAATGAATTTAAGAATACACCATCCTTCATAAAAAGCCCCATCAAGACAAGTCACTGTGGCTGACAGTCACGACTGCTTTTGTTGCATGAGTCTCCCTCTCTCATGTACAGAACCTTGTTCAGATACTGCACTACAGGAAACTACTAACATCGATGGCCATGCAACACAAAAAGATTAAAGTGAAAAGTTTGTTATCTTGACTCCCTACAAAGTACATACTTTTAGTTCATGGTTAGGTTGTATTGGTAAAGTCCAGCTACTTTATTTGTGTCCTTCTGATTTTCCTATGGTTCGAGGGATATTTACTGCTGGAATACACTGCAGCCCTATGAAGAACACATCTAGCTAGCCACTACAATGCCATGTTGGTGTCACACAAAACTAGATGAGGTGCTGAGACCACATTCCATCATTTGCACTTGTTATGCTATTGACACTGATAGCATATACACTTTTCCCCCACTGCTACCATGTCATGTACCAATGTTTTCATTTTAACCATAATTTCCCTCACATGGTTTGTAAAAAAATAAATCAGAATACAAATGTCAAGTCATACTGAAAACCACTTTTTAATTTTATAATCGACACACTTTGAAATGTTATTTATGCACCCAATCCCATAAAGAAAGAATTTAAGATGTCACCCACTGCTCCAGTCACATGACTTCACAATGAAAGACCAGACATTAACACACACAGGGGTACATATGAAAAACCACAGACAACCTGCCCAACACACACTCCATTGACGTAAGCTACAGAGCAATCTTTGGTGGCCTTCTTGGTGTGTTGGGTCTCACAACCACACAGAGTAGATATATAACTAGAGAAAGATTGAACAGCTTCATTATGAGGAGGTATTCAGCAGAGGGAAAGTTTTCCAAAATAGAAAACGTAGTTTTGTTTTTAACATACATCCAAAAACATTCACAACTCCCAGAAATGCACTAACAGTTGAGTTGAGGTTGAAAGCCAAGCGACGACTTGAACTTTTGCATCGAGCGCTTACAGTCCTGCATAGTTCTGTATCCAAACGTTTTCAATAAAAACTAAGGCTTTGCGTTATATTGAGTTTTGAGTCAGTTTGAGTTGATATAAGTAGAAATACAATAAAATCTTAAATTACAAAAAATAAAATTCAAGTAGGCTACATTCTCTCAGATCCCCCCCTCTCATAAGGTAGTGCTCACTCACCAAAAGAGAATTCCTTGTTTTCTTTTTCCAAGTCCTTTCAGAGAAAAGGTCCAGTGTGATAAGACAGCACCATAGACACAGTGAGTGAGGGGAACAAACGCAAGCTCTTTTTCTCTCTCTCTCTCACACACACACACACGGAAAGAAAACACAGTATATTAGGTTTCTGTACACACACGCACACCTAAATCAGCCTCAACACACACACCTAAATCAGCCTCAACACACACTCACAGACCTAAACATATTTTTTCCCTGTGTAAATTACAAATAATTTATCAATAAGATACTATTAAACAGTCATTTGTGGGAGCAGAGGTGACTGACAATAAAAAAAAACAACATGTTCTACGGACACAATCCACATGTTTTTTTTTCTTTTTCCTCTACTGTAGGAACAAGTTATTTCACATTAAGCTTAAATATGAATTATATTACGTGGAGTTATCGCTAATCTATCCTGCAGTGCCACCTAGCTCACACACTCATTCCACAGTGATCGAGGTCGGTTGTATGTAAACATGTTGACGACAAAATAAAATACATTACCATAAGCAGAACAAAATAAGTGTTTCAGTCACTGTAGTTTAGAAGCCTTTTTATAATTAGAAAATACACTTAAATTAAATTTTAATTAAATATAACTGCCATCCTAGAGAGGGTAATCAGATTCTACTTGAGGTCCATGTTGGAGGCCCTCTTCCAGCCCTTCCTGTATTACATCATCCAGTCTGTCTGTTGAATTCCGATTGGTGGGCATCTCTAGGAGACTCATGTCATGCCGCTGGTCTCTGCATCCTGTTACTATTGGTCAGTGGGACTTTCTCTTGTCTCCACCCTGGCTTTGGTTCACATCTGATTGGAGAAATTAAAGGTTACACTAGTTGGTTGTCTATTGGATACTGGGCATGCTCAGTTGAGGGCACCGCCTCTTGCTGCTTCTGTCATGTATTAAGTGCTGCCACTGGCTACATATGAACCTGCTAACATCTCCCATTTTGGCCAGACGACTCCTGGAAGCCCTTTATATAAAGAAAACAATCACAGAACCAGGTGACTGCGAGGTTTGCTTTTGATAATATTAATTTCAAATTAAGCCCCCATGACTAATAACTAAATGGCTAATAACTAAACTAAATAGACAGATAGACATTTCATGTTAGCAAAATAAACAAGATATCCTAATCATATATTTCAATTTAATTTCTACACTAGTGGCTTTTGAGGCACAAGAGTTACTCCAACCTACAACTGTACAGCATCCTGCTCTTGTTTTAAGTGTCGCTAACTGGTGAAACTAGTAGTTGGAATGGCAAAAGGCTTTGATGGCATGTGGTCAAATAGATTCACACTCTTGTCAATACACAAAAATGATTTATAAATTAATTTATGATTCAGAACGCTAAGTGAGGCCCAATAGAGGATGCTGACGAGGTAGCATGCAACAATGGGCAGAGTAAAGGGATAATAAGTGGACAGATTGCAGATTACCTGAGAAAGCAAGCTGCAAGTGAGGAGGTAGGGCCGTCTGTGAACCTGATTGGAGACTTTTATACAGATCTGAGAAGAGAAGTGGGATGGGGTAGAGATGAATAAAAATTAGAACAAAGATGGAACAATGGGTTTAAAAAAAGGAAGGCATGACACACACACACACACACACACACACAAGGGATGCCCATTTTGAATATTTTTTCTGACCAATAGCCGACGCTCGTTAAAACGACAACATTAAAATGTACCATTTAGAATGGACGAGTGTCTGACATTTTTTATAAAAAAAGAAAAAAAGAAATACAACTGTTGCTCCTCAGAACATGAGGATTTACAGATCGTCACAACACTACAGCGTTGCTGTGAACGGAATAAAGTAGACCAATAGGCCTACACGAAAAATATTTAACTTAAATAAATGTATAAGTAAATAGCAAATAGTAGCCAGATTTTCTAATGGACAAAAACAGATTAACCAAACGAAAATACACACTGAATCCTCCAGCACCGAGTGTGCTGTGTAGAATCGGCATAACAGCCTAGAACTCCACTGTAGGAAAATATTTTATAACTTATTAAAATAAACTCAAATATGGCTGTAGGCACGTGTGGTTGGTTGTACATGTTGACACGAGTTGATTGATTGTTTCCCCACCTGAGTTTAGTGCATGTATGGTTTGTTGGGTAGTTCTCTCGCTGCACTCACCCATTAACTCGCTCTGTGCTAAAGAGTATCCTGAGTTGGCACTGGTGTTTGTTCCCATGGTGCCTGCGCCTGCACCCCCAGGAGGGCTGAAGCTAAGCAGCGAGGGGAACTGGAAGGGTAGCGAGACAGGAACCAGGCCTCCCAGCATCCCAAAGCCCAGCGGCAAAGCCGGGGGGCTGCCCAAGATGGGCGACCCTGCCTGCGATATCTGGGGGAGGCAGAGATAAATGGAGTTCAGGATTTGTGTATTTTTGTGCAGATGTGTGTTTACACAAGTATAAACTTACCTGGGCCCGGTGGGAGGAAGTTGAGGGTGTGGCCAGCGTTCCGGGAGCCACGCGACTGTTACCCGACTTAGAACCCTGACTGGCTCCGCCCACAACCCTGGGTCTTGGTCTATGATTAGCCAAGACAGAGGGAGAAGAAGGCGGGTTGCTGTCAGGACGACTGGACCCAGATGCCAAGACTCCCTTGTTGTTGCTATTGGAGTTAGTATTAGCACTGTTAATGCTAACGCTCGTGCTACTAATGCTGCTGGGGGCCTGAGACTTCTGGCCACTGGCAAAGCTGCAGCTAGCCTGGCTCTGCTTCATATGGCCCCCACCAGACACGCTGAAGTGGGGCCGGAAGCCTGCAGTTTTGGGCCTGTACTGGTGCTGTTGTGAGGCCAGTACTTGGGGGGAGCGGGGGAGGAGCGAGGGGGCGGAAGATGGCGAGGGGGAGGAGCGAGGGGGAGGGGTGGGGACTGGGGGCCGGGGGGTGAGCTTGATGATGGGGATGGCATTGCTGCTGTGGGAGGGCTTGGTGAGGGTGGCCTGCATGGGGGTGATGAAGTTGGCCTGGGGGAGGTGAGGGTGTTGGGAGCCGGGGTGTGGGTGGGGGGTGTGGGGGCTGGCTATGGACAAGGAGGTGGGGTGGGGGTTGGAGCTGGGTTGGTGGGGCTGAGGAGAGGAGGACGGTGGGAGGCCGGGCACTTTGCCACTGCTCTTAGCTAGTGCCTGGGGGGTTACCATCACACCTCCCTTTTGGTGGGGGGAGGCTGTGGGGGCGGGCCGCTGTTTTGGGGGCGATGGGGAGGGCTGGGGGTGGAGCTTGGCCCCCGCCCCACCCAGAGCCAGGCCTGGTCGATGGGCAGGCGTCACCATGGCAACATGTCTCTGAGCAGGGCTGTGACCCGTGGGCCCGGGACCTCTGACCAGACCATAGGGGCCAACAGGTGAGGGGCTGGGCACCTGCAGATGAGCCACAAAGGAGGTGGTAGGAGAGCAGGAAGAGGAGGTGATAGAGGTGGAGGGGGGTGTGGTACTAGGCTGGCAGGTGGGAGGAGCCTCCATCTTGGACGGGGAATGTTGTGACTGGGAGGAGGTGAGGTAGCCACCAGGCAGTGTGGAGGGAGGGGTGGAAGAGGATGGGGCGGGGGGGATTTTCAGGGGGGGTGGGGGGGACATAGGGCTGGGGTCTGGGGGGCACAGGCCCTTGGCAGCGTTGTTGAGCAAGGCTAGGGCCTGAGAGATGGATTCCAACGATGGCGCTGTCAGGTCCTCGTCCAGAGAATCTGACAGGCAGATGGGCTCTGGGGGGGAGGATAGTAGTGGCCGGCAGTTTGCTGGCATAGGGCCGGCCAGGGCCGGTGCGGGACCCATGGAGAGAAGGGGCTTCTGGATCCAAAGGCCATCCTAGGAGTTGAAATTAAATAAATTAATAATTGCTTGAATTAAAAAAGGACCAAATAATTAAGGAAATGTTAATTTTATTCTCAACTCAGACCCTTTAACTATTGTTTAATATAAATAATAACTTCACTAACTAGCTTTAGCATTAAAAATAAAAACCTCAAACCGCCTCAAGAAGCTCAGCCTCAACATCCAGCTGAGTCCAACGTATGGCTGGGGAGGGGGAGTGTATTTTTGGATTTGGGAGAAGATTTAGCAAATTTAGCAAAATTTTAATGGGCACAACCCACATACTCAGCTCTGCTGCTCATCCAACAAATGCATGTTCCTTACAAATGTTGCACCACTGAAAAGGGTAAATAATTGGGCTTTCCAATGGTATAACATTTATTGCCAAGAAGCATTGTTACAACAAAGTTGTGCGTAGTTTAGATATATTTTTGGAGCCAATATCAATCATATTTTCAAACAACTGGGATGTTTGTGTGGGGGGGGATTCCCAAACTGGACGACAAATTGTCTGGTCATACGTAAAAAATAAAATAAAGCATCACATCATTCACTCCAAGAAGTTTTCTGTGTGTCAGGGTCGTAAACGTTTCATATCCGCCACTCACCTTGACTTTGGCTTTGGGTCCTGGCAACACTCTCCTTTTGACTCTAGGTGAAAAAGAGCAGAGTTTGAGCATAATCTAAATTCCTTAGATAATTTTATTGTAAGCTAGTGTGGCTAGAAGGAAGAGACACTTACAGATTTCCAGTGAGGTGACTGTGTACTGTTCGACTCTCCTTAAAGAGGATCCTTAGAAATGGAAAAGAGGAGAAAGACCCTCATTTTTTTCTGAACCAGACAGGATTTGCATAGGCCTCTGTTTTACCTCTGTCTCTTAATTTTTAAGAAAAATTTAGAGGTAATAACTTTCGGACTTGGGTTGGACAAGTTTCTAAGTTTTTCAGAGCCTACATTTTTAGGGTGAGCTCCAAAAATATTGAATATATTGTACTCATCGGTTTACCCTGGGAGATACTTCAATATAATCAAATAATGGTCTCTCTGCTTCACAGGGCTATTGTTGCTAAGTGAATGGTATTAAAATGGAGCTGAAACAGCAGGGCGGGAATCATTGTCAGTAAATTAAAGAATTTAACTGTTTTATACTGTCTCTCTGGCATAAGACAGACAGACAACCCAAATAGTTCTAAAGCCAACCACCACCCCATATAAAGACATCTGGTTAAGGGTACACACGTTTTAATCCGACCAATCACAATAGTGAAATTCAATAATAATTAACTCGTCCCATTGAAGGCATGTTATTTAGCAAAAATTTCCCAAATCTTCAATAGGGGAGCAGACCTCCCGAACAGACCTACAGAAGGTTTTATAACAATATGAAACCTAACAACACACACCGGGCCTGCATCCAGCCCTTGGGCCATAGAGGCTTGACCTCATTCTCCATGAAGGCTTTGAGGTAGTCCTCCACAGATAGAGAGCCCTGGTTCTCAAGCTCGTAGCAGCTTAGCTTCACACGCACCAGGCTGCACAGCAGACTCCTACATAACACACAGTATTATTATGAATATGATTGTTTTAGGGGGTTAGTGTGTATGGCACTGGAAAACATGGATGGTTTCAGAATGTGTCTGTATAAAAATAAAAGATAGAAATACAAAAAATATTACAAATACTGTAATTAAAACAAACTCCTAGCCCAAGTTATAAATGCTCCATTACTAACACATGAGAGGGATGGTACCTGAGCTTGTCGTCCCAGACAAACTTCTTGCGCGGACCCATCACTCTTCTCCCTGGCTTGTCCTCGTCTTCCTCGTCTGAACAGTTCTTTTCCCCTTCCCCCGACTGCCTGTCATGTGCACAGACAAACACCTTTATTGAATTGAACTGAGGAATTTCTGCTTTTACAAAAGAGAATATCTGCTATAACTGAGATTTTGTTTTTGTGGGAATGGAATCAGTGACCTTCCTTTAACAATTGTCTAGTTAACCACCAAGGCACTTGGTCCAGCCCATAGACACCACCGTACAAAGACTTTCAAATAGTTGTTTACATTTTAGCATAATAAAAAAAAACACTCCTTGGTTCTGTTCGGTTTGTAACATATGCATATCTTAATTTCAGGTCCTACATTGTATCATGTTTTAGTTAATTTACTCAGCAAATGTATCCTCTGTTTACCTATCATCCTATGTCCGCTGATTTCTTGTGGCTAATTAATAGTCAGAAATATAATCTAAACCAAGCTCTTGTGATGACTGCTTTTCTTTCACAGTTTACATTTACAGTATTTAGAGGGACTGTGTCACCTCTAAATACTAAAACCTTCTTTTTTTTTTTTTTTACACTTGTCGTACTTTGCAGCCTTGGCCATGCAGTCCATGTTATACTGGGCAATCTGCTCCGGCATCACGCTGCACACCGCCAGCTTTAACTTCAACAGTGGAGTCCGGAGATGGTCGTCCTGAGCAATGAACAATAGATACACAGTCGATACACTTTGAAAACTATGGGTCCAAGATTACTTTGTACTTGTTCGTATATTCCCAGACAGACAATATTCCAACTAAGATGATTACACGCTTGTCCTTCTCTGTTCCAAACCACTGTGTCAGGTGGGGTAAAAGTAAGGAGACCACAAGAGAAATGGAGGGAGCTGTGGATGTTGGTCCTACCACACAGCATTAGCAACTGTAGCTGAAAGCTTTCCGCTGGATGCAGATTGTTTACCTATGCACGATCCCTGTGTCTAAACAACCTAGGAATGGATGCTAGAGGCATGATAGGATAGGTGGGAATTCTTTGTAAACAAGGAAACACCATCCATCATTGTAGCTGGCTGGCACCAGCAATGATGGAAATGTAACATGATAATATTATTATTACTACATTTTCCCCAACTCTATATGTTTTACACTCACCGGCTACTTCATTAGGTACACCTAGCTAAACTAATGCTGTCTAATACAATAGTCCTGCAATAAATCTTGCTTCATGATTGTTATAATGTTTATGTTATGCAGTTTATGTGAAACCCTTCAAGAGAGGTGGCGATCCAACTGACCATTGATCATTTTGGAGGATGTAGTTGGTTGTGCTGTTGAATTGGATTGCATTGTACTGACACATGTTTCTATTATTTTGGCCACTCATTTCAATCAGTGAGGCTAGGCTAAATAACAAAAACACCTTTATGTTTAATTCAACACAGTTTAACAGCGCTCCAAATCATCATGCAGTCGAAACGCCTGTCATTATTATCTTGGCCAGTGGAGACTAGATTTATGCAGCAAAATTAAGTGGTTCATAGATCTATTATAAATGTGGCTCAGAAACGCTTGATAGTCGACTGGAACTGCTGGTCTTCACCATCATATCTAATCACACCTAAATTAAGGTTACAATATTTAAAATATTTTGGCAATTGCAACCAAATATTTGTCAAATTTTACAGTGATATATTTACACAGTGCAATGATAAGTCTAAGTGGAAAACTAAAAACAATGTGGATAGTGGCTAACAAATAGACACAGGGAACTGGTAACTCTGGAACCGGAGAGAAAATTATAACAGAATTAACCCAAAAATACTCTCCACCTCCCCTGGCAGTCCCAGCGATACGTTGGACTCACCTGGATGTTGAGGCTGAGCTTCTTGAGGCGTTTAAGCAATGCCTCCTTGTTGCAGGGCACAAATGCCTCCATATGGGAGTAAATGGCAACGCGAACCTCCACTGGCTGCTCCTGCACCTGCAGCTCAATGCTGAGAAGAGAAAACAGCATTGGCAGGGTTTAGACAAAAGACAAAAGAGGAGAAAAAAAAAGAATGGTAAAAACAACACTGGGAATTAATGGGAGGTGTACATATTCAATCTACTAAACATCTGTCATACAAACATGTATGATTTTGTACGACAGATTATGTTTGGAATTGGAGGACATTTAAATATCTTCCAACCACGGCAGACATTGGATGAGCGTAGGCATGCTAGAGAAGGGCTATAGAGTAACTGATGTAGAGCAGCTGGGACTCACTCCAGAAGGATATTATTCATGTCGAGGGTGAAAAATTTCTTTCTGCCCTCCTGGTCAAACTGACGAGAGGCCTGAATGAGGGAGGGAGGGACACACACAATACATATTCTGTTGATAACAGTTTGGATTTCTAGTATATTATACAGGAAATCAGAGTGACTCACCGCTCGCAGGTCCTCAATACGTTTGATTAGAGGAGCAGGCAGTCCTTCAGGCAGGGGGGTCGGGGAGAAGAGACCACCTGATGTCCCCAGCCCCCTCCCCAAGGCTCCACCCCCGGCTGCCTTATTCATCACCAGGCCGTTCTCCCTGGCAGTCGTTCCTACGTGCTGTGGAACCACATCTAGCACGCCGAAATCCAGGTCACCTAGAAGGTCCTGCAGCTCCTTTTCATTAGCAGAGCCCAACAGTGTCATCACGGCCGTGTCAGAAGTCAGGTCAGCCAGTGAGATGTCTTTGTTTGCTGCATTGCCATGGAGATGGACAGGGCTAGAAGCCAGCAGGTGGTTGGCATTGGGGACACAGGCGGGCTTGTTGGCCAGCCCAGGACGTGTTGCGTTGGGGTTCCTCTTCCTCATCTCCTCCTTCTCCCGGGTGAAGCGGCGCAACATTGTCGCCAGGCACAGAGAGTCCTTCATCAGCTTCTTCCTCCTCTTCTTTTCTGGACGGTGGAGGCTGAGCGCCGTCACTTTGTTTAAAGAACCAGATCTGTAGACGTGATAAAGTTTAGGAGATGGGACAGCATTTCTCAGCCATGAAGGTGTATGTGTACACATTCATTTCACTGCTGCTGATAGTGTGTTTGGATTTGTGTTATTAATGGCAGCATGGTTGTCTGCCTGTCTGTGTGGAACTAATGGAGAGCACACAACCCTGCTTGGTGATGGATGTTGTAAGAGGGAACACACAAAAAGGCCAGTGCATTATTAACATGGTAAAGAGTGTCTCCTCAGAGGGAAACTAAATCCTTCTATGAAATGGTCAGACCTTGTCTCTATTAGGTAGGTAGGTTACTTTATTTGTACCCGTAGATAGATTTGTTTTTCAGCAGGAAAAATGACCGTAGTCCTTTTGGCATCCAGTCATACTGAGTGATGATGACTACTGAACAAGCTCTACTTTCTTGGTGAGTTTTCTGTAACTAAAGATGCTGCCACTGACGTCATACCCTTGTTTGGACACTTTGTTGGTCCTCTGTTTCTTGTCCTCCAGACTGTTTGCCTCTTTCTTCTTCCTCCTATTAAGTGCCTCCTCTATGCTGCCACTCAGCTTCTGAAACAACAGTCCAGCTTTATTATCTCCAACAAACGCGCGCACACATTTTTCTTGTCACGGTGGAAAGACAACATTTATGTCAAGTCAAACTATAACCAATAGAAATTAGATCCTGCCTGGTGCTGGATTTCGGAAACCCTCAATAGTAAACATTTTGTGTGTATGGCTACGCCAGGGGATGATTCGGCATGAGTAGTTCATGCCGACAGTAAGAAGTGCCTGTATTAAAAATTAAAAATAAATCACATTTATGTTCTGATTGGTTAAAGATTGTCTAATCATCTTGATTGACATAGCCATCGGCATCGCCAGGTCATTTTTCAGCCCCGAATGTTTTGACTGTAGCCCCGAATGTAATTTTAAATTGTATGCAACAC
The DNA here is from genome assembly GCA_027575585.1 of Percopsis omiscomaycus. Classification (NCBI taxonomy): domain Eukaryota; kingdom Metazoa; phylum Chordata; class Actinopteri; order Percopsiformes; family Percopsidae; genus Percopsis; species Percopsis omiscomaycus. Next base: position 9,383 of record JAODLI010026883.1, on the reverse strand, counting down.
AAAGTTTGGGTACAGTTCAAAAACAACAACATTACTAATGTTTTCTGAATGAATATGCAATAATGTTGATGACGCAGCCAGTTCGCGGGTCTGCGAAGAGCGCGATAAAGACGTGACCTTACCCCCGCATTTACCAGTATATGCACTACGCGCACGTACAGTATGTGCGTGTGAGGTTAGCTTCACTATATGTACCGTTAATTTGTGTATTGCGCACTGGTTCTTAGCGCATACGGCAACTTATTTTACTTGTGGTAACACTGACGGCCCAGCGTCGAGAGTCACGGTCATATTAACCGCATGACAGTACTTTGTCATTTAAAAAACAAAAATACTAAATAAAAAACACCTGCATATTGGCTGCACCCGTGTATTGACCGCAGCGGCCAATACGCAGATTTGCTAAATTATGTGGATTGACCGCGGTTTATTCATCATGTCACGTAAAACTAAATGCCACCTGATTTCGATGGAGTGTTACTAGCCATTTAAAAGCCAAATCCAACCACGTCTCCCCGAGGGTGGTGCAGTATCTGCACAGCCAGCTAGTTAGCTGAATCCCTGCTAAAACAATGAATATAGTTTTCTATAGTCTTATAAGTAGGGCTGGGTATTGACAAGGACTTTACGATACATATCACGATACGATTATATCACGATACATTGCGATACATTACATATTGCGATATATTGCGATATTCCACATAGTAAAAAATAAAAACAGAGCTGAAATACCACACATCGGCTTTATATTTATAAGGAAGGAGCTGCTGTAATTTTGTCATCTGCGTCTGTCATGTTGCATCCAAATTTCATTCTACCAGAAATGGGGGCCATCAGTTCTATGCAACTAGCCATACAGCGACATCTAGTAGTTGTAGTTCACACACCGTTTAAAACGAGAATCTTCCCCAATTTTTTAAGAATCGATTTTTGATCTGGAAATCGATTTAGTATATCGCGAAAATAAATATGGCAATATATAGCTGTATCGATATTTTAGCACAGTCGTACTTATAAGCATAGCAAAAAATATGCTTTCAGTGAATCTTAATTACATCAATATTGTTCTCTTGAAACAGTTTGTGATGATAAAAGTATTTATAAAAGACCGCTAATTGTATTTTTGCGGTGTCTGATAACTAGGAAATGTCCTAGTCAGTGAAATTAATGAGCGCAATGAGAAAAGATTCAATGCCGTGTATGAGCCACACCCAAGTATTAACCGCAGGGTTGCAGAAAGTTTACATCAATGTAGGATAAACCACAGTTAATAGTTGGGAAATTACGGTAACACCCCATCTGTTTTACACTGTTATTGTAATGCACACTGCCTGAAAGAAAAAAGAATATAAATATTGACTACTCGACTTAAGAATCTCAGTCAACTGACGGGTCTCCGACTGATGATTCGACTAGTCGACTTTCAGGGGCATATGGCAAGCCGTTTTAACATTTAATCAGTAGCGGTAATAGCAATTGTAGATATCAACCATTGCTTTTTGACTTGTTTGAATTCCAAGCTAACATATCCATAATGTAATTTTGACTAGTAGCAATTCTAATTTAAGATATCTACAATTAATTTCTCACTAGTCAAAATGTTAATTCTTGATGTCAACAATTAATTTCTTACTAGTTGAAATATTCATAATAGATATCTGTAACTTAATTACAACTAGTCAACTTTTACCATTGACTTCTATTCAAACTCAATTGCAGATATCAATAATAACATTTTGACATGTTATAATTCTAAGCCGACATATCCATAATGTAATTTTGACTAGTTGCAATTCTAATTAATGACTGTCATTAGTCAAAATGGGAATTATTGAGATAAACAATTCAATTCTCACTAGTGGAAATATCAATTGTTGATCTCAACAATTCAATTCTTACTAGTGGCAATGTTCATTGTAGATATATACAATTCTTACATTACAGATATAAATGGAATCTAAAATGTAATTCTGACTAGTCGAAATTACATTATTGATATGTCGGCTTGGAATTGTAACTAGTAAGAATGTAATTTCAGATATCTTGAATTGCATTTCAGATATCTGAAATACAATTGCAACTAGTGAAAATTATATTCATACTAGTAACAATTATATTTGAGATATCTACAATTCCTTTTATAACTAGTAAGAATTGAATTGTAGATATCAAAAAAGGAATTTCCACTAGTCAAAATGTCATTGTAGATATCTTCCATGACATATCCGAAACCAATATTGTAATTTGACCGAAATATCCTAAACTAATATGGTAATTTGGGTGAGGATGACAAGCGAACAAGAATGCAAGCAAAAGAAGAAAGAAGATGACAAGCGAAAATGGAGGGAGAAGTAATGGCAATACATTTCCTTTGGATTTTCATAATCACTTGCTCCACCATGTTTAACTTCTTCAACTCCGAAACAAATTTATGGCGCCAGTGTTGCCATTGGTAAGCATTTGTTGAATATTCATGAGGTAGACAGCCTGTTTAAAAGTCAGCCAATGGCTTGGTAGTACTTTAATGATATGACACCCACATATCCTAAATGGTTTGCTGATATGTTGGACATATCGGAAATGCAATTGTTGATATCTCAAATGGGAAATTACACTTCCACTAGTCACAATCCTTTTTCAACATGTGGAAACTCAGTTGTAGATATCTGTAACGGTTATTCTTACTAGTGAAAAAGGAATTGCTGATATCTATAATTCAATTGAAGATATCTGTAAATAAGTTTTTACTAGTTGAAATGTAATTTTTACATGTGAAAATAAATTGGTACTAGTCAGCCCTACTAATTAAATGTTATAATGGCTTGCCATAGGAGGCACCCCTATAAAACATGTTGACTAACAAGACTCCGCCTCTCCCATTAGCGACATGTGAACTTTACCTTGTAGCCCTCCTCTCCCTCAGAATCAGAGGCAGTTCTGAACTGCAGAGTGCCAGTGTTGATGTAGAATCCTCCCAGCTTAGTAGTCAGAGAAGCCGGCACCAACTCATCGTACTGCAACAAAGCCCAGAGGTTAGTGGCCCACATAGGTGATCCCAACAACAAAGCAGAGGGAACCACAGAACATGAGCCACAGACTACTCCAGGTCAGTGGTTTTCAATCAGTCTGAGCCATGGTAGTTCTTGTAACATAACTTATAAATATATGCTTATATATTAAAGATAATGAAACTAGATTCAAAAGTATTACATATAAAATGTTTCAAAATTTGATTTATTTTGAACCCCCTCAATACACACAAGTTTATTAAGACCAGTAAGATATTATTGCCATGCATTAGAGAGTCAGAGCACCACCAAGCTAAAGCAAAGAGACAACATGCACTCTTGCTGTGTAGTGCAAATGAGAACAAACAATATACAAAACAAACAGAAACCTAGATAGCATCAATTGTTTAGCGCAGAGAGAGCTTTTATTACAACAAAAGCACAACAAGAAAAGAAATAAATAAACTCCCCCACACAAAATGGCAGACGATCCCTACAGGAGATGCTAAATGCAGGCATTACAATAGCATGGGCGGTTGCCAGCATCTGCATACTGAGCAAAAATGCTGCCAAATCATGACATATTCCAGTGTGGAAGAGAGAAGGACTTGTTTATGAGTCATGTGGCTGACTTTAAGCTGCAATATCCAGGTGGGCGGAAGGATCGGATGTGCGACTCTTTATCTCTGCAGCCGTAGGATAATTGCTACATCTACACAAGACATGCTGGATAGACCAGGAATGTGATGAGACAGCAAATTACACACACCATAGGCCGAAAGGAAAGGGGAAGCACGTTCAGCCGACATGAACGTGAACAAGATGTTTGTCGAAGGAAGAATCGACACTCCTTGTAGCCTTTAACATTTGATAAACTAAGTGGAGAATAGCACCTGTGTTGTTTGAATGTTGTGATACTCACAGCTTCAGAGTTGTCAATAAACGGGTCTGTCTCGTCATAGCCAAATCCAATGTCAATCAGGTCCTGCATTCTATCTTTTCTCTTTCCTGTGTTGCCCTGAAAATAACACCCACACCTGAATTACAATACTATCTTATTCATCCCCAACGTTTGACATCCACACAATTCCTGTTTCCAGATCCTAAACTAACGCTAGGGCTATCCATCACCTTCAACATTGTACACACTCAAAAAACAAGATTGATCATATGCTTTGCTCTTGGTTTCAAATTGATCAGGCCACAAGAATTTAAATAAAAATATAATTTTACGTACATATTTGTTTTCAAACTTTTTCGCCAGGGCTTCAACCTGTAGTTGGTCTCTCTCCTTATTGTGGAAGGGGTCGCTGGGGTCGAGGACTGGGGTCAAACTTGGAGGGTTATTCTTTGCCTGAAAAATATTGCAAGGATTTAAAAATAAGTAATCATATTTCTTCAAATTCATTCAAATGCAAACCAGTTTAAAATCACAAGATATCTAGTTGATGTTGCTGGCATGAATTTCGCTGCACACAAATAAAACGTCTAACTGAATGTCAACTTTGAAAAACTGCAGGCGAATTCAAACGTGCAAGCGTAATCACCACAGAAGCAACACGTAAATTCTTATGTGTAATCAACTTATTATTCGGTCACATTTGCCTTGCATTCTACATCCTGGTCCTTTCAGTCTATCATCTGCAGCCAGGGGGGCAAACTGCTTGTGGCATTTTGAAGTACTGTAATTGCTGTGCGACTAGGCTGTTGCTGGGGAAGTCTAACAGAATAGGACACACAGGTAGCGCACAAGATAATCATAATGGTGTCATGTGCCGAAAATTAGGTGCCGGCGTGCTGCGCTACCAAATGTAGAATCTCTGTACGCCACTTAAGTTGTACCACTTGGCCAAACAGGCAGAGTGGTCGACTGAATGAATGGCCAAACTGGCGTCTTTTGTGTGAAATACCATGAATGGTACTTTCCACCACAATGGACATGGAAATACAAAGTGCACTTCTCCGTTATTGAGCAATGCCGAGTGCTTACTCCGTAGTTGGATTAAAATGAAGTACACAAACGTCTCACTTGGCCTTACACGGAGGTGCTTTACCTGGAGGTTTTGGATAAGTTCGCTGTAATTAAACTCGGCGGATGAGTGGTCGTTCGGCTCGGACAGAGAAAGGTTCAACCGCACCGTAATCTTCTTCGCTTCAGCCATGTCCCTGTCGGCAGCTTTGCCAAAACGTCCGCTGGCAGCACCATCTGACCAGGTCGCTGTCGCCTCGACCTCCCCGTCTCCATCAAAGTTGATGTCGGCCGCATCCTCCAACCGGCGTTTCCTAGACTCCGTGACGGATCCAGCTGCGAAAGCCGACAGGGTGACAAATTGTACTTTTCTCGGTTCGGCCATTTGGATGAGCTGCCTGCCTGAACCTCGCTCCGGACAGACAGTGCGAGCTACCGTACTTCGCGAAACTACTCCAAGTCGGTGAAGTGAAGAAGGTTTCGCGAAGCCGTAAGGACTACCTAATGCCTGTAAGGACGTGGGGGGCTCCACCGCACCATACGAAGATAATTCCAGGGAATGTGGTGGTCGGGGAAAGTTGTTTTTTCACCAGCTACTTGCATCCTCAATTGCTATGGGACCAAGACATCCACCGGAGCCATCTTGGATTTTAGGAGTAAATAAAATAGCAGAGGTCACTGGGCCTGCGCGGACGGCCGGAACGGAAGTAGCGTGAGAAAAGGAAAAGGGGGCAGGTCCAATCACCGCGTGCCCTATCACTACGCCCGCCCCTATCACAACAGGCGATAACAAGACCCTCAAAAGATGGCACTATCATAATGACCTTTATCGAGATGTGTCTGGATGAAGGACAAGCAGTGGACAGACACACAGAGTACACTACAGGAATGATATCCAGTAAGACAATTGCAGTTTCTTCTTAGTTGTAGAGTAACGGTGTAGTTTCCATGTAAAAATCATTCATAGCCTATCTATTCGGGAAAACGCTGATATGTGCGTGTTTGTATAATGGCCCACACATGCATTCCATCCCAAACGGAAGCAAACAAAGCATTAATGTCCTTCCCGGTTCCCCTCCCCAGACCCATCTAAACAAATACACCAATACCGAAGACCACCTGTTGATATCGATGGCATACATGGCATACTTGTAATATAGTAAATGTATTTTTATTGTTGGGGGAAAAGAAAATACAAAGTTATCATTGACAGCAAGATAAATAAAATATCATTTAACACCAGTTCAGTCACGTTTTCCCATTCATTTCATTGCAATACAGTTTGACACTTTCAATCCAAAACAGAGGTATAACATATCTCCCTTTTTGTTACAAGAAAACAGCTTATTTTCTATATTTGGCGTAGACATTCAAAAACATAAAGATAAATATGACACGAAATTACCCTATAATCTATTATAAATGCAAATGTGCATAATATTAGGTATCCTGATGTCTAAGAAGACAAAGAGAAGTCATTATGAGAGTGGAACTCTGTTGTCTTTGGCCCACTTCCTAAGAGTTCTGATGATATACTCAGCCTGGGGATTTCCTGAACTACGCAGCAGGGGCGCAACCTCCTTCAGCGTTTCCCTAACAAACAGACAGGATGTGTAATTAATAAATAAACATTACATAACTGAATATATTTTAGGGATGTGACAGATTAGTCAAGTAATCGTCAAGATAGAAATGGCCTGAAAAAAATATGACCTATTTGCCTTTTCATCAAAAGATAAAGTCAGTGCACAGTTTCTGCTATATTTTATGTTTATTTTTTACGTAATTAATTTAATTTGATTAAATATTTTGATAACATTTTTGATGTTATTTTCTGTACAGTATAATCTTAGGTTGTTAAAGTTTGTCCTTTTGTATTCACCAAACTAGTAGATTTATTGTACATGTACACAATCCTATATAAAGCAATATACAAACCCTAATAATAGAAATCTAAAGATGAAGTATTATTCATTATTTTTAATATTAATATTAATAATTTTACCAAACAAAAACAATATCTTAAATGGTTGGTTTGCATGTATAAAAGGAAATGATATACCCTCAAACAAAGCGTGATAAACGCACCTGGACTCTCTGCCTGCCAGTATGAGCTGAAAGATACCAACACATGCTCCCCTTTTGCCTTCCCAATAATTAGATCCTGGGTCCAGTTTCTCTAAAGCATCAAATGATTTGGCTGCATAGTAGAACTGGCCCATCTGAAAGAACAGGATTTGATGAACAGTGATAGTGCTGGTTAGCTGAAGAAGACGTTGCATTAGTACTATCGGTGGTGTGTAGATAGATGATAATTTTAGATTCAAGAAAAACATTTATTAAAGATGCAGTAAATTATAGTTTTTTTGCAAAGATGGAACAAATCTATTGTTAGTGACTGTAATTTATCGGCTATTTACAACTAATTGTTATCACGATTAAAGTTTACAACACACTTTTTGAGCTTCTATATACTACTATTTATTTATGAGATACAATACCGGACAGATGTGCTGCTGATAGTAAAAAACTTAGGGGAGTGATGTCACCTTGTAGCAGTCATTGGCGATGAGCTGCAGGAGGCTGAAGGAATCAGATGAAGTTCCCATACTTAGAAAGAGCTCCCAAGCTAACCGGCCTTTCTGGTTCATTATGTCTGAGGAAACACGCCAGTAACAGTCAGGGCAGTGGGTTATGGTCATACAGTGGCTTTAGAAAGTGTTCAGACCCCTTTTCGCACATTTCATTGTGTTGTAGATTTATCATATGCTTTTTACTCAAGAGCCACTCTACCATAAAGGCCTGATTGATGAGTGCTGATGAGATGGTCGTCCTTCAGACAGGTTCTCCCATCTCTGGAAGGACTTCCAAAGCTCTGTTAGAGTAACCTTTTGGTTCTTGGTCACCTCCCTGACCAAAGCCCTTCTTGGCCAGTCGTGGTGGTTCCAAACTTCTTCCATTTCCCAATTATTGAGGCCACTTCGATTTCTAGGCACATCTCAAGAATAATTAAAGCAAATAGGATGCCCCTGACCATACTTTGGAGTGCCACAGCAAAGGGTCTGAATACTTAAAGTATATGATTGAGAGATTTCATTTTTTGATTTTTAATACTTTTGCAAAGATGCAATGTCAATTTAATCCATTTAAAATTAAATCTCTAAACAATAGAATAGACGAAAAGTGAAGGGGTATGAATCATTTCTGAAGCCACTGTACATTGTATGCTCAAGTGTGGAAAATGTTAATTATCTAGCAGGCTAGTTACAAGGATCTTAACGCTGCTTAGCATACTTTTTCTTATTCTTACATTACTCTACTAAAGGCATAGTGTGTAATTGTGGCCAAAGGAATTAGTGTTGATTAAAAGGTCACCATAAACACAGGCACTGTGTGTATATGGGCGTGTGCTTTGTTTAATCATGCCTCAGATTATTGGAAATACCCTGCCCAAAATGAGGTTTTAAAATCCTTTTTATTTTTCTATACTTTGTTAAATACATGTTCATGTTAAAATATCATACATTGTGTAAATGTACTGTATCTTTAATATACATACAGCAGCGTGCCAGCCAGCCTAGATAAACATAGTCATTCTTGATCTTTTCACTCTGAATCATCAGAAAAACCTGAAAAAGAAATCCCCCAAAATGTTAGCCCCTAAGTATACTATAAACCGTAGTAATGAACTCAGAAAGTTTCATGAATGTTTTTTTCAATAAGGGTACCTCTTCTGCTTCTTTATAGTTGCCTAGGGCACCTTTAGCCTGTGCGTAGTTGAAATTGAAAGTATCGTCGTTGTAGAAATAACTCTGGGAAAAAGAAAAAAGAAGAGCAGAGTAATCAAATCGTGTCCTCCAGCCTACGCACAATGTTAAGGCTCATATATCTAGGAAAAGAGTGACTAACGACCTTTAGCTATTTGTTCGTACAAAAAGAAAAGCTGTCAAAATAAATTAAAATGCGCACGCACACACACTCCTGCCTGCCTGCATACCTGGCTACCAGGCACCTATTATATCTCAAGTGATGCTTCTCAGTGAGTGTGGGGGAGTGTTTTATTCAGCACCTGCTCATATTTGTTAAAATAAAAGCTAATATGATTTCCGCTCTTCACAGGAATCTGAAGCACAAAACTGTATGTGCCTTGTATTGAACAGGGCTAACCTTTACTGAGTTGAGATAAATGAGAACATCTTCAAACTGCTTTAACAGGAAGAAACATGAGGCCATGCACTGTCTGCCTGGGATTGTGTCTGAAAAGACAGTGAAAGAAAAAACAGGTTAAACACGCTCAAAAACACAGACAAAGGCTAACAAAACACATGGTGCGTCTCAAATGGCGTACTTCTGTACTTACACTACGATTTTGAGTGCAGAAGTGCGCTAAAACTGTCAAGTAC
>JAODLI010026863.1:0-20597 GCA_027575585.1 Percopsis omiscomaycus | reverse complement strand
CCACCTTCTTCCCCCCGAGGGATAGAGTTAGAGCAGTGGTTGCTAAAGCAGGGGTCGGGACCCCCATATGGGTCATGAAATGCTTTTATGAGATCGTGAGATGTTTTTCAATCGTTTTCTGTTTTGTTTTTTAAATCAAATAATATTGTGTTTGTTAGGAGGTCACAAGCTACTCTATGCTGAACCACACGTGTTTGAGGGTCATAACGAGAAAAGCTTCACAAATACAGGGATGGGGGGGGCTATAACTCCTTTCCAGTTTTCACTCTCTCTTTCCTTCCCTCTTTCCCTTCTCCTCCTTCTACAAGGGAGTGAGCAGACGAGGTCCCTAAAAGGGGAGAAGAGAGAGTTGGGGAGAGACCAAGGTTTAGTAGAGAGAGAGTGATTGCGGTCGAAGTGGGGGGCTCTTCCTGCTCTTCCTGCTCTGAATAGAGGAGGTGAAACATGGGGGAATAGCACCATGATGTCACCAGCAGCCAATAGGAAGCCTGGGCCAGGGACTGTTTAGGGGCCTGTCAGCTGTCCTGCTCCATCTGCATCAGCTGCTGTTAGTACAGGCCAGGCTCCCCCGACAGCCTCTGCCCCGTCTCTGGCGTCTGGCCTCTGTCAGGTCCTCCTGACACCTTCTCACAGTGTCCGGGAGCCCGTGTGTTTTTCAGGTTCTCCCTAGAATGACTGCGCCACTTGTCTCGGAGTCTTACCATTCAGGAATTGCGTTAAGAATTAAACTTAGCGCTACAAGGGCAGAGCCGTGCCTGCGCTAAGCCCAAGCTAAAACCCACCGTCTGACGTGCTGTAAGACCCAGTTTGTTGAGAGAATTGTAAACGAGTGACGTTTAATTCTCGGCGCACGTAGCTGCAGAGCCTTATTTGGCGTGGCTCTTACTCAGCTGCTAATGAGGACAAGCTATTATGAGTTCATTGTTTACTGCAGTGTAATAGCCTCTTAGTGTAATCAAAGCCTTTAAATCTGCGTGGTAACATACACTGGCAGTACACCTTTTACAGTTTGGAAAAACGTGTAATAATGTAAACTAAATCAAATCAGGTCAAATGAAAATCTGTGAAGGTAAGAACAGACATGGACACGTGGGTCACTGCAACAGTATTTAAAACAATATTAGGAAATTGCTCTCTTATGTTGTCGCCAGACCAGTAGTCAACGTGTGATGCTATTTTTTCACGTGTATGATTCACCTCTAACAATGGCCCTGTTCTTATTATTATCCATATTATTATCCATATATCAATATTTTTGCCAGATCCTCCCACTTGTTAATGGTCGGTTTCACGATGTTAAAGTACTTGTGAAAATTGTAATTGCTGGTTCACTTCAATGTCAAGGGTTAAAAACAAACATGGCTAGCAATTTGCAGTTGCTGCCAAGCACTTCAATATATAAAGCACACAAACAAATGGACAAACATTGCTGACCCTGCTAGTCTTATCAATGTTCAAACATGACACACAGTCACTAGTAAGTGGTTTTAGTCTGCTGTGTTAAATTTACCATGAACCACCTGACTTCAAACGAGTTCCAATCTTTTCACTAGATCAGCAGATAGAAAACTGACAAAAGATATATGGGACTTGTGTTTGATTTCTAACGAACACAAATAAACTTTGGTCAGGTTTTATTAATGGTAAATGAAGCCTCTTTTTTATTTTTTACACCACTACACGAGAGGCCTACAAAACAAGTCCCAGCACAATGTGTATGCTTTGAGAGAAGTGTCCTGTCTGGGCAGATGTTACACAATGGTCCCAGTTTCTCCTTTATAATGAGACAGTGGCCCTCATTTATCATTCTAGCATAGAAACCAGTGCCGATCCGAGCGCAGAAATCGCCCCTAGAATTTACGACATGGCTAAACGTAACCCGGAACCTTTTAAAAGTGACAAATGAGTTCCTGTCTCCTTTGTGTAGCCCCCAGTTGGGGCTGTGCTGACCACGGCCCTCTGGGCATATGCTCATCTGGATGCATTGGCAAATCGAATGGCACCCTATTATCCTAAGCAATGTTGTGCAGAACCCCACAGGCCAATATGATGTTGCAAACTTTTTCTGCCGTGTAGAGCGGACTTTGCCCTGCTGAAGATATTGACGAGAAAGGGACTTGATAAGTTCTACTTATCGTAGGATGTAAGATACCGGACCTATCCTCGATATCGCGCGGAAAGTTCTCGGTGGCCAGTAACCCCAACGTGTAGAGCTGAGGTAAGGTGGGTGTCAGGTTTCTCTCCTCAATTGCTCCAAAAAGTGGCATAATTCTATGAGGAGATGACTTGGGAGATGAAAGCCATTCTCCAAGTCATTCTCCATAAAACCCTCTTGCCTCTTTTAGGGGCACATAGAGATTTTCTAATCGAGATTTGATGACTTCTTCTTCTCCTGATAATTTAGATTTGATGACTGCCAAAGCTCTTGTTTAAATGGGTGACTTAAGCATCTAACCATTGTTAATCGATTAGTCTATTTCTTTTAATTGCTTAATTTAAATGGCATGTAATTGTGTAATAAGTAGTAGTATCTCAAAATGAAAGATAAATTAATCTTACACCAAAAAACTCTTAACCCTGTTAATTGTACAGTCGATGTAGGCCTTTACAAAATGGAATATTTTGCCATAGTCTACACATTTTGAAATGATGAATATGTGGCTGCGCATGGCTAGATGCCTGTCAGAAAAACAATTATCCAACAATGTCAGATTTACTATGCTGCACCACAAATCTGTTCGCTCAAAAACTTGCGGACACGAGGTGAGACGACGTGAGATTTGAGCGTAGCGTCCGCTCACGTCCACAATGATAAATGTCAAGCTTTGCATGGAAATGACCGTGCGCCCAGTTTTGCACCTGTTTTCTGTCGTGCGTTCGTTTTGTAAATGAGAGCCAGTGTGTGTAGCCCCAAACAAGAAAATCTTAGATGAAAAGAAGAAAAGACGAGCCCCAGTGACGGATGTTGTCACATTTGATGTGGCTATTCGTGTGGAATTTCAGCCTGAACTGAAGTGACACTGTAGCTTGCATCTCAAAGTGGAGAGGAGATGCATCGGAAGAAATGGTGACAAAATGTCTCTCGCTGCAGTAAGGGTGTGTCAGCATCCTCGCCACTGAAAAAGGCAAGAGCACATGCACTGCACACAGTAGCATGGATTTAAATCCCTGTAAACATGCACATGAATATCAGCACACTCCACCACACTCTAATCATTTTATAGGCTTTCTGCTTGGCTAGCTAGGAGCCTGTTTGGCTAATGGTCTAATCTGTGTTTGCTAAGCTCTTACTTTACATCCAGTAGGACCATCTTAAAGGGTAATATGTTGATCTCCTCTAGGTCTACGTGTAATGTAGTGTTTGGGAATCCAGATGCTGTGGAGATGAAGGGTACAGGACAACATTGTAAGATGGATCAACTGTTGTGAAGCCCATGTGCCCCAATGCTGACAACGGTTACCTACAGAAATAGTCCTTAGCCTGAGACATGACCCTGTAACTTATTAATAACACTTGATCACCGTTCATTTTTAACAAAATAACATTGCGAGCACAAGCTGTCTGTTGCCTCTGCCATATGCAAATGCTGGAGACACCCACACAGGATCGTGGCATACATTTAAGAGTACACAATGTGTGCTCGTTAGCTCACGTATTTAAGGACACCTGGTGTATAAGACTCTTTTGGGGGAGTGTCAAAATATGCCAAAACACTACCGCTATGACAGTAATAATGAATTTGTTATGGAGTAGAACTAGAAGCTAATGTGTAGTGGGTGGGGGAGGGAGAACGGGGGACTTACGGGCTCTCACCAGCCAGCTGCTCACCTGGCCAACACAGCGCTGCCAGGAAACACACTGTATTTAATGAAGCAGATCTGGGAACTCTGGGTATTTTTAGAAGCCGCTTTTAGCGAGTAGGAAACACTTCGAAGCGGGGGTGAAGAAACATTGCCCATGCTGTTATCTCAGCTGCTACCTTAGCTGTGGTAGTTAGACGCCTGTTCAGTGTCATCAGTGTCGCTATCAGGTATAGTAAAAATAAGAACAAATCTTCCCTTTGCTGACAGTGTTAATTATTGAATGTATAATTTTTTTACACACAAATATACACATATGGTTTAGAATTGTGCCATTTTGGTCTCATTATCAGTATTCACAAGCGATGCGTTCAGTAGTTTTGTTCACTGAACTTGAAACTGTGCTGAACTAAAGGATTAGTTTAAAACAGGGAGGAGTTGGGTTTGGGATTGGATAATGCTGTGTGTCAGCAGGGCTGATAAAAAACAAAGCGATTGTTTGTGGTTTGTCACGTCCACAAAGCGCAGTGAAACGGCACTCAAACTGGGTTATCGAGGAAACGTGTTGTTCACAAAACATAGCAATGTTTCCGTCTACTGAATGCACCCCTGGTGATGGGGTGACCAAACAAACATTAGCGTAATAATGGTTGACTCAGAACCCTCCGACAGATGGGTACTAAAGCATGCTGTGTCCTGAAGAGGATTAATTGCTTTGTAGGCAGGTTTAGCACTGCTATGATGAGAAATAAAAGCAAGGAAAAGAGAAATCCACTGGTATGTGTGAGAGTGGGAGGTGAAACAGGAGCGTGTGTGTGTGACAAAGAGAAAGATGCCAGTGTTTCGTGCCAGGACAGGCACCCTGTTTTTACAATCACACCAACTCATGACCACCACGCACAGCAGTGATGGCTGAGTCCTTGAATGAACCCGAGGGAGTTATCTAAATGAATGACGAATGCTAGTTACAAGTCACTGCAACCTCTGTCGTATTGTTATGGGACCAATCAAACATAGCCCTATATCAAATACAGTTTTGATCCCAGTTATGTGTCTGCTTGAAGTGCTACATTTTCCTGTTTTGAAATTATAAATAGGCTATTACAAGACACAGTTATTTGCCAATATTGAAATCCCTATCATATCAACTATCTTAATGTGTCTCTTTATAAGCCAAAAGTTTATGGTGGTTATTGTAAACAGGATATGATAAAATATGATGGCAGGTCCTCGAAATGGAATGTCTGAGAGCTTGTACAACATACTATATCTTCCCTTATAACACATAACAATACACTGTACACTGTAGTTCTCTTATCAGTGTACACTGTACAGTATACAGTGGACACTGATAAGAGAAGTACAGTCTCTCTTTGCAGTGCTGGCACTAGTAATATAACCTCTATTCATAGAACAAGGACAGCCAAATATTACATCACCACAATCAGACATGTTTATCAATCAGTGAGAAACACTGTCTTTCTCACTATCAACAATTGAAATGAACACATGGCACAATCAACAGTTGGAATAAACATATAGCACAATAAACAGTTGGAATGAACATATGACGTTTATACGTCAGATACAAGTGTACAGTATACCTGTGTGTGTGTGTGTGTGTGTGTGTGTGTGTGTGTGTGTGTGTGTGTGTACGGTCCGCAGACACAAACATCAACACAACGACAATAACACCAGCAGCTGCAGTGTTAGCTGAGGCCTGAGGGTTGAAGGAAGGGTGTTGTTGTGACTGAATGCGGGTGAGGGGGAAATGCCACGCATGCCTGAACACACAGACCAGCACATAGTTGTGTGAAAAACACATCGCTGGTCTTTAGTGGGCATGTGAGTGGAAGAGACCCAGGAACACTGGGACAGGGGGCAATGGGTCCACACACACACACCTTTGTGGGCTCAGAGTTTGAGCCGCGCTGCCCCAGCTGAGCCAGCTGAGCCAGCTGAGCCAGCTGTCTGCATTAGGGAACCAAAATAAAAATATATATAATTCAGTTAGACCGAACGCACACAGCCAGACGGGCTTCCACCGAACAGGTAAAAAGCGCGAGATTAGATCATCCCATTCTGGTGCTGGAGAATTCCCCACTGGCGTAGCAGTGCGACCGTATTGGATTCCGCGGTGTGGTTTTGCCTTTGGCTGTGAGGCCGTAGCAAGCATCCTCTCTCTGGCTGTCTGGGCTGATGTGGTTTAAGCAAGTGTCTGGAGTGATCCTCTGAGGCCTCTAAGGGAGGATCGGGTTGCTGGATGAGGATGTGGCCTTATGAAGCCTCGGGAGCCGGGGGTGGGTCAGCAGCCCTGTCTCTGCATACAGAGCGCTTTGCATGCCCACAGTACAGCAGGTTATTTGGTTGTTTAGAGTGAATACTTCAGTAATTGGAAGCGAAACAAACGTCTAGTAAAATGTCGTTTGTAGAAACTAAAAGGCGTTTTACTGAAACTATTACAAAATGTCAACAATATCTAATTTGACCTAATTGGTAAACACACCTTAAGTATTAAGCATGCCCTGCTACTTGCCGGTCTTTCGCTTGTTTACGCTAAAATACCTTCTTTTCTAGTTAGGATAAAAAGTCGAGCTTAGCCACATTAGTAATTGTTCCATGGTTTGCACACAGACTACATCCGTTCAGGTTTTCCCTGAAGGTATAGTTTCTCATAGTCTGGGAAAAAGCCATGCTTAATCACTATGGTTACCTCCCCCCACCTCGGCGCTTGCTCCGGAGAGAACTTGTTTACCGTCTTTGCTCCAGACTCAATAACATGTCAATCACCAGCTTTAGGACCGCCCCTGCCTGCCTGCCATTGGTCGAGCAGAAATATCCCAGTTAACCCCCCGCCGTCCCTCTCTGCAGTTGTCCCTCCCCCCTCCAGCCCCGATGTGAATAATGAATGATTTCCCAACTGTCTGTGTCGCATTTCCTATTCAACCTCAGTGGCATAGGGAGGGCATACTGTGCTATGATGTGACAAGAGCGGAAGACTTTCATTCCCCACACCCGCTTCATATTGCTTTATAATTTCACATGGCTGACAGTTTGACGTTTGAAAAAGAACGTCAATTTGATCAAATTCATTCTTCTCTCTCTTTTTTCTCTTTTTTTTCTCTCTCTTTGATCATGTGAGGGTAGCAGCCAGCGTCAGGGCTGTAAACGTGTCACCAGCCTCCCAGTGTAAACAGTGTAGTAGTCCACTACGCAGCAAGAGGGACACGACACACATTCAGATGAGCAGCATTGCTGCACTGCCATCTCCTTCCACGCCGGCTCTCTGCGCCGCTGTTATTCAATCAAATGATAATTCTGTTTTAGCATCCAACCGTGTGTGTGGTGACTACCCACCCTTTCTGCTCGGAGCAGGCGATGTTGAAAACCACCCATCTCTGTGTGAGATCGGAGCTGTTTTTCTTCCCCCTTTCCTCGGTAGACATAAGAGGAGCGTATAGAGGAAAGAGAGGGCCATGGGGGTCACATGACCCTTAACCCTCCCCCGCTTTATACGCCCCATCCAAGAAAGGCAAGGCCAGTCTGAACAGAATATGCCAACTAATATCTTTATTTTTATTTTTTATTTTTCTTTCTCTGCTGTTATTTTCCCTAATTTCTCAGCGGCCAGGTGTTTTATACAGTCTGTTTTCCATATTCTGCCGCGACTCCCAAGTTGTTATCGTGTTCAGAGGGAACAGGGGATTAACATTCTCCCCATCGAACCCTCCGCGGCCAGTAACATTCTGGAGATTCTTAGCATAGCCCAGGAATCAAAGGATACCTTGATGACAAAACCCCCCTGTAAAAAAGAACAACCCTGCATTGTCATCTGCCCATCGCTAGTGCTGCCAGGTTTTAATGGAGGCTGTAGGAATACACCAGCACCTCAGAGGGGAATGCGCAGTTCTCTGTGTTGTAAGAAGGAGACCGTGCCACTCCTTTATGTCGCAGTGCTCCAGCAAACAGAAGGGGCAGATTGGGTGTTTGCAGCGTCGGTGGTGTCTGACCCCGATGGTCAGACCTGCCTGTCGGCTCAGAGAGACAGAGTGGGAGGGGAAAATTGTGTAACCACATTTAGAATAAACATATTAAGCACCCCCCCCATATTTGTCTCCGGTGCCTCAGTTGCGGAAAATTTTCCCAATTTCACCATTTAAAAAAATAATTATCATCATTATTAATTTTTTTTGCACATATTTGTTCATTTTCTGTGCCTTTTGACTGGATCAACATCGAATGCAGTGTATGAGCTTAGCCTTAAATGAATATAAAGCAGTCCACCCAGGACATCTGTCCACACGAAGACAAGAAAACACCTCGAGCGCGCTGTTGAAAGGAGCCCCTAGTCGGGTATGACCCTTGCCTTTGAAGCAGTGGAAACCCACAACGCCACGCATAGCTGTGTGTAGAGCACATCCACGTGAAAATAGGGCCGCATTAGAAGCATCTATAAATAGAGGATTGTATCCTTGATACTGCAGGTTGTTTGGTCGCACCAGGAAACTAGGACGACTTATATGGAGTGTAAGGCACCAACCCCCCCCCCCAAACAGCCTACTCGCTCTCCCAGAGGAAGGTATGCATGTTCGGAAATGTTTTCATTGAGCTTAAAACAATGCGGAAGGAAGGTGACCTCCTACAATTGAGCTCATTAGAGTTTGCCTTGGCTGCCCCCTTTTGGTGGAATTCCAAGAAATTGAATGGCCTTCCTGATGTGTCTTTTTTCTTTCTCTCAACCTCTGCAAACATACTAGAAGTGCTCTGCTATGTCATCACATCCCTCATCCAATCAATCCAATTAGTCCCTCATCTGTCTTTTTCGATGGACGCCAAGCTGTAAAAAATACCCTTACATGCAGCAACTGTTTTGTTGTTTGGTTTGTGGTCTTATCAAGTCAAGGTTATATTTGAGACCGCACATATAAAGACAAATATATATTTATATGTTCTATCATGTATTTATTTATTTTTTGTAGTGAGCTTAGCTAGAGACGTTTTGGCTGGGCCATTTCACCTCTCCTGACTTTGATTTGACTCAATGTTTTGAAAGAATTGCAAGTATTTGAAACATTGTCATGAGTGGGAATGATCATTCCTTTCCCTTGAGAAGTTAGGACTGGCTCTGTGGGAGAGTGTCATACTGCACGGGGGTGGTCCTTTTATTATACAAATAAATCTAAACATTTAGGCTACATAAAACACACAAGTACTCGCGCATTCCTGTACATGCACGCACACACACAGTATTTAGCAATGTACAATGAAAGTATTTATTAAAATAGGATTCATGCCGTGTTTAATTTGGGAGTTGTGTTATACACTAGATTGAAAGGCACATGAGGTGTGTGTTTGCATGCGACTGTGTGAGTGGAGATGTGTGTGTCCGTGTTTCCCGACAGCTCCGGCTTTGAACGGAAGGCAGTTGCTAAGGAACCAAGAGTTCTGTGTCTCTCAATCCTGTTCACTTTAGTTAATTTCAAAACACATCAGTTCAATTCGGTGTTATTTGCTCTCATGGGAATTCTGTCTGGCAGCGTTAACATAGAGTAAGAACATAAACAAATAGTTTCACAGGCATGTCAGTTCGCTAGCACGACGTTTGGATATTGTGCAAATCGGTAGCTTAGCTACACAAATTTAAGCCTTGCTATGATGCAAATTAAGATAACTTAATACACTACGCAAAGAACGTAGAAGAAGTTCTTATCTTCTGTACTTTGCCCTGTAGGGAGACCTGAACCACGTAGTTGGTAAGGCCTGTTGTTCAAACCTTCATTGCCATCTCTCTTAAAATGGCTGTTTCATCTTGCCAGACCCTCCACATATAGGACATGACAATTAGCACACAGACACTTGGTCCAGGTGCTTGGAGTGGAAACTAGGACACTCTGGCCTACAGTGCCTCAAGATGAGTGAGCAGAGGGACACCACATCCTCACATTTGCCCCTTCACGGCACCTGGTGTCCCCGATGTGCACACCTATAGACAGGCAAAGCCGCTATTACTTTTTGTACATTAGAAATGATTGCCTTCCCGATGTCATTTATATTCCAGTCACAGTAACCAACCTTAGATGGGATTATCATAATATGTTATTATAATTATGGGTTAATCCTCTTTAGGTTTAAATATCTTATCTTTTAATACCTGGATGAGCACTCATTGGGCAGTGAGCTGCGAGGGAGAACAGTTCAACATATTTCAACACAGAAGAGTCTAGTTTGTCCTCAGCAGTACTGTAAATCACGTGCGCTGGTCCCAAGCAGAGAGAATGCTTTGTGTGTTATTGATAACACATTGGCATGAAGCTGGGCTCGTCACTGTTGCTTAGTAAACAAAGAGAAGACTCTGTTATGCATGTTGCTCAAACCTAATTTGAAACACCCCAGCGTTCTACGCGCATTCATTTTACTGTCGATTTTCTCACAGCCTGTGAGAAACGGATGTAGACCCTTTTTGGAAGCAACTGCCATAGTAGGATTTTTACCAGAGTTGACTTTTGTCTTCTCTTACAGTGTAATGTTTGTCCTCCAAAGAAATACATTAATGTTTAATGTGAGCTGATTTCGTAGATGTGCAGAAATTGTAATCATTTGTAGGTTTTTGACTTTGCGCAGGCTCCACAAGTGTTAATGATCACAACCGGGAGGTGATTCAGCACCTTTTTAAATAATAAAATGGTTATTGCCTCATGATGCATATTACATTAGGGATTCTTTTACATTCATTTAATAGAGGAATTATTGATGATATAATGTCTGTTATCAGATGACTGCACCATTGAGACCATCCAACATCCTGGATTGTTGCAGGAGAGTTTCTACTTTATGGGCAGAAGATTTTTGTCTACTGTATCTGGAGTCAACAGCCCCCCATCTGTTAGCAACAACTGTTTATCTCCTTCTCCCCACGCACAATGAATTCCACAGCAGACCCAAACAGCAATATATTTGATTTGTGGCGACTCAGTAACAAAGCTGCAATTGGGCAGATGAGTGCAACCTGCCATCAGCCACACAGATCTGTCCAATCCTAAAGCCCTCCTCTTCTTCACCTCTGGCCAGCACAGACTGTCAAGGAAACAAACCATCTGACTAGCCATCAGTTGCACACTGACAAAAGTAAACAGTGGTAAACAGTGGTGCATAAACAGCAATGCTTCCACATGTGCACAAAGAGATTCTAACCATGCATGTACACGAATATGAGACAAATGCGCACTCAGGCACACACAGACACAGACACACTCGCACACGCTCACACAAATACACAAATCTGCCGACACACATGTGCCGTAAACATTGTCGGCAATCGGCCCAACCTCTTGCTTGTTGCCAACTATCTATATAATTTGTTGTATTTCCTAACCCATCATTAGCAAGTTCCATAAGTATTTGACAGGGCTTTATCTGTGCTTTATCTGATTCTGTGTGGATTTTCTGTGACCTTTTGTTGCAGTAGTGTTCAGTGGAGTGGGGCTGTTTACACTCGCTACAATGACCTGTTCCCCCTATGTCTCCTTGTCGTCTAGTGTGCCCACAGCACTGCAGGCATGCCTGTACAGACATGGGCGAGTGCTGCCACAGGCAGTGCCTGGGCAGCTGCACTGAACCCAACAACGACTTGGCCTGTTCCGCCTGCCTGCATTACTACCACGAGGGCCGCTGCGTGCCAGAGTGCCCCCCAGACACCTACATGTTCGAGGGCTGGCGCTGCATCACCATGGACCTGTGTGCTCGCATGAACCTGCCCCATGACATGGACTTTGTCATCCATGGGGGAGAGTGTATGGCTGACTGCCCCTCCGGGTTCACGCGCAATGAGACCAACAGGTAAAGACCCTCCCTTTACTTCTGGTATATGTGCTGATGATTTGACCAGACCAAAGAGAGCCCCGTGCCCCCCAGCAGGGTAAAGAGAGGAGGGGCTAAGACATGCCCAGCCAACCCTCAACCCTTTGGTCAGAAAGGACCAAAAAAATAAAATGTCTTCCTTCTGGCAATAAGGATTTTCACAATAGTTCACAATTCAAGTACATAAATTAGACACAATCCAGAGCATATTTCTTAATAAAAATGCAATAAAAATGTCTTTGTTTCTCTTGACTGACCCTACATCTACATTTCCCATTGATAATTGTAGGGGATTCAGGTGAAATCAGTAAGGGGCCTTAGCTGTCACCTGGATTCACCCCGCCATGCCATTTCACGAAAAGACACATTGGTATAGGTTCTAATTAGTATTCATAGACAGTGCAGCATAACAAACCCTTTTTGGGTTCACTGTGTACTTTGTCATAATGAATTATCGTGCACGAAGAATCCTTTACCTAGAGCTGCACATTGGCAGACCTGACCCGTTTGTTTCTTAGAAAGTGTCAAAGCCAGAAGGGCTGGAGGCTAAGCAGCATGTTAGGCTATTAATGATTGAATCCTCGACTTTACACACTTTCTAGAAAAACAAGAACTAGGTTGCCGAAGTTGGTGCTCTGTGTTCAATATTTGCCCGTGCTAGGATTTATACACATTAGCATTGCTTGGCGGGTTTCAGGGTGGGTTCTTCAGAACAATACCGTTAGAAGCAACCTTTCACCCAGCTATTTTCTCTGCTTGACTTAGGACAAGAACCCGCTTTGTTAGTGCAACCTCTCTCCCTGTTTTTACATGTCATATTCCAAACTTTCCATGTTGAGTGCTGCTGTATAATTTCTTAGCCACATCACTCGTGTTTTGTCTTGGAGGACAAGAAATGAGTCACTCATAAAACACAGTTCAGATGGAGACCCATAAAAGATTAGTCTCACATGACCTTGTGTTACAGAAAATGTATTTCCCTGAAACCTTTTGGAATGGGGAGCGGACAATTCATTTCAGGGCGAGGTGTGTCAGACCGTGAGGTTTACATTGGACTTTGTGGGTAATCTCATGGTTTTACCCCCCACCCCAAACCTTTGTTCTCCAGTATGTTGTGCAGTGCGTGCCACGGCCTGTGCGATAAGACGTGCCCATCCTCGGTAATTGACTCGGTGGATGCTGCCCAGGCTTTAATGGGCTGTACCGTCATCAAGGGCAACCTGCATATCAACATTCGCCGTGGAAGTGAGTACCATAGAACAATATCGCTACCATATAGCAGTGGTGGTGATACAGTCACACACAAGCAGAACATTAATAGCCTATAATTATAGTGCACTTTATAGACTACAGTAGTAAAAAGCAAACTAAACTGCATAAACCTTTGTGGGTTAACCTGGACCATAATGTAGTATGTTAACATCATAGGGGTCCGCCCCTTCGACACTTAGATTAGTTGAAGGTGGTCCAATCACCAGCTGATGATTTGATCGACACCTATTGGTTTCCAGACTAATATGCAGAGTGGAAAATATCACGAAGCAAAATCAGGCTGCTAGTTTAAGTCTTAGGGCAGCAGCGCAAAGCAGCGCAAAATGCAACGCAAGTGTCTTTGCTAGTTTCAGTCGGACACAGTTTTAATTTTCCTGTCTAGCGCCCATCTGAGCGCCCGTGGGCGTGTTGGTCTTAAAATGAGGTGTGGTCAGGCAAATTGTTGGCACATTGCTATCTCGAGGCAGCGGAAAACGATTGTGTGATTGACCAACAAAAACCTGGTCTGATGTCAAAGGCGCAGTATTTCACTGTTAAGTGCACATTGTCAAGATAGTAGGCTAATATGCACTTATATAGGTAGGTGCTTAACGTGCTTACACTCTGCTTGTTACACACACAGGGACACACAGCAGTGCACAAACATGCAAAAGCTTAAAAAAAGATTACAATGTGAAAAAGTATTATTGTGAACATCAAGATATTTTATCACAGATCCGGATCCTCTGGCAAATGCGCCATTATGATAGCAATCCACTAAGGTGCAAGCGCACCTTAAAGCGAATCTGATTTATTTATTGCAAGTTAAAAACACACCCATGAATAATCAAGCGACTAAGTACAACCCTTTTGAACCCTGCGCCTGGCGCCGCAACCTTTTTTCTGCTGTTAAACAAGCAAAAGGACACGCCCTAAATGCACTTGCGCCATGCGCTTTAGACCGTGCGCTTAGATCGTTCAAATAGCGCCTTTGACCCTTAGTAGTAGTAGCAGTAGCTGTGGTTGAGATCGCTATGTGCTTTGAGTGTGCTCTTCAGAGAGATGATTCCCTCCTGTGTGTGTGTGTGTGTGTGTTTATCTGTTCTCCCCAGATAACATAGCGTCTGAGCTGGAGAACTTCATGGGGCTGATCCAGACGGTGACCGGCTACGTGAGGATCCGCCACTCCCACTCGCTTGGCTCACTGTCCTTCCTCAAGAGCCTTCGTTACATCAATGGGGAGGAGCTCATGGATGGGTATGTCTTTTAGTGCTTAGCCTTTGTGTTAGTGTGTGTGTGTGGGGGGGAATTAGAGGACATGCTTGAACGGCAGCCAAGCACAGAGCCTGTCACTAATGTCTGGGTCAATTCTTGTTGAGTGATTGCTTCATGATCGCACACATTTAGTTTGTATTTGGGTGAAACGGTATATGAGTGTGACATGAGAATAAAATCTTTTCAAGCTCTGTGTCACAAAAAAAAAACAAGGAACAGCCAAGTCTGTCTCAGTGTCAGCGGGGTGTTTTCATAGAAGGCCAGAGGCGCTAAGTATAAGAATACAAACTGGTTAAAACAAGGAAAGTTTCGCACTCTTGAGTCTGCTCCCACATTTGTATTCACCACACCAACGCTTTCACCACATTCCCCTTCATCCTTCTATAGTTTTAATCAGTCTGCTTTGTTAGCATGGAATAGCTAAGAAGTCTGGGGTCCTGCAGCCTTCTTACTGTTGGCCAAGGCGGTCGTGGGAGAGCGTTTTTGCCCCTCTTGTCATCTCTCTCAAGGTTTCAGTGTGGGGAATACTGCTGAGGTCAGCTCATTCTGGAGGTATGCTGGTGAGGTGCTGGGCTGCTGAGCCTGGCAGCGCTAATGACGTCCTGCTTCATGCATGCCACTGTATTAGTATCAGCTGAGGCTATGTGTTAAGACAGACGGACCCAGACACACCCAGAAACCTGAGCTCCTGCGATCTCTGCCCCTGTTAACACTTAATGCTGACACCATATGGAAAAAATAGGCCAGGGTGTTAATGACATTTCTGACAGCCTCCATCTCCTGGGACAATGTATTCGCTTAAAGTAAATCTGAAAGTCAAGCTGGCTTGCTCTTGGTGTCACTGTTCCCTTTTGTGCACTCAAGTAGCACAGAGCTCTGTTTATCAGCCCTCTTCTAACCTGCTGTAATGTCTCTCTCTCCTTCTCAAGGATGTACGTGTTCTTAGCCATTGACAACCAGCACCTGCAGTCCCTGTGGAACTGGACCCAACACAACTTGACTATTCGGGCCGGGCGGCTATCCTTCCGCCTCAACCCCAAACTGTGCATGTCGGAGATCCATAAGATGTTGGAGAAGACCGGCATCACCGAGAAGCCGGAGGAGGGCGATTTCCGAAACAACGGAGATAAAGCAAGCTGTGAGTGTGTCCACGTGGTCTTTTGTGATACTAAACTTTTGTCAAACTCTGAACTGGACCCACACACTGGCATGAAACGAATCCTTTGGTTGCACCGGAGATTAACCAAAAAGTCTCTGCTTTTAGTATGTACTGTAGTATGTAAGGGAATTTGGTCTCAAAAATGTCCAACTAAATTCCCTTTTTATTTTTTTAATCCAGAATGCAAACGTCTTACCATTCAGGTTCTCTCTCTGTCATGGCAGGTGAAAGCCACATCTTGAAGTTCAAGACCAACAGCACCACGAACAGCATGATCAAACTGACCTGGGAGCGCTACCGACCACCGGTCTACAGAGATCTCATCAGCTTCATACTTTACTACAAGGAATCGTGAGTAGTCACTAGACTAAATTATTATTATTAGTAATTATTCTGAAAAATAGGGTGCCATTCTAAATTCCTCAGAAGCTTTATGGAGATACAGGAAAAATGCAAACTTGGCATTTGGTTTTTCTGTCTGTCTTCACCAGGCCCTTCCAGAATATCACAGAATTTGACGGTCAAGACGGCTGTGGGACCAACAGTTGGAACATGGTGGATGTGGATCTGCCTCTGGACATGAACATGGACCCCAACGTAGAGATTAAACACCTCAAGCCCTGGACCCAGTACGCTATTTACGTCAGGGCCATCACCTTGCAGGTGGAGGACAAACACGTTGTCGAGGCCAAGAGTGAAGTGGTCTACATCCGCACCCGGCCATCACGTAAGACTTTTGTGGAGTGTGTTGACAGTGTTGTTCAATTTGGACGAGGGACAGCAGTGGCACAGGGCAACTAGGCAACCAGAAGACAATTGGTTCGGAAAGCTAAAATAACACAGAAAATACAATCAAGTACATCGAATTATAATAAATGGCTGGTCTTTTGGTGGGGGATGCGGGGTGGGGGAAGAGTTGTCCAAAAACAGTTTTGGAGTGCTTCTAGTTAGGACCATTTAGTAAAGTGGTGGCTGTGGGAACAAAGGAGTGCTTGTTGTATCTGTTTTCAGAGTCAAACAGCCCTTATAGACTGGCCTCTTTGACTCCAACAGACCTTCCACACTAGCTGGTGATAGCAGAGCGAAATGCGACCAAAGCGTAGCATTGGCTCAATATGTGATCGTCGTTTGTTTGATCAAAGTCCCGATCAGTACTGTATTCAATGTTGGGTGTAACGCAGTGTGCTGGTTCCCCCCTTTGCAGAGCCGTCAATGCCCAAGGAGGTGCGCGCATATGCCAATTCATCTACCAAACTGGTGGTGAAGTGGCTGCCTCCTGTCTCTCCCAACGGCAACCTGACATTTTACCTTGTGCGCTGGCAGCAGCAGGGCGAGGACCGGGAGCTCTACCTGCACAACTACTGCTCCAAAGGTGTGCTTCCATACTTTTAGAACCACAACTCCCACAAACACTTATTATTAAAGTCAAGGCGGTTCTAAGAAATATTAGTGCTACCAAAAGAAATGGCGATGGGAAATCGGGTTGTTGGTGACTGTTGGTTTCTTCGTCTTGTGAAACAGAGCTGAAGATTCCCATCCGGGTCTCCGCCACGAGCTTCTCAGACACTGAGGAGAACACCAAGCCCCCCAAATCTGACCTGGCCGGGGAAGGGAACAGCCAGTGCTGCGTCTGCCCCAAGACCCCCGAAGAGAAGGACCGCGAGAAAGACGACAGAGTCTTCCAGAAGTTCTTTGAGAATCATCTCCACAACGCCGTTTTTCTGCCCAGGTATGATAAGCAGCCTGGCAAGGTGGTGGCGGGTTGGGGGGCTTCTCCTTGTTAATATTAGCCCTGGAAGTGACCTCCTCCAACGTTTACAGCTGTGCCCCTGCTCCTACACTGCCGCCAAAGGGCTGCACCCAGCTTTGTTTGCTTTCACAGGTCCAAATGAGGAATGAGGTTCCAGTCAGGGTGTAATGACTCCTTTATGGAGCTGATAGATTCTAAGCACCTTAGGGGTTGGAGGGGAGAGGGGGTTGGCAGCTTGGCTGGATCTTTGGAGAGGTTGGTGGGGGGGGGGTCAGATGAGGAGACACGCTGAGCTGGATCCAAAGCATTCTTAGTGCGCCTCTGGCTCTCTGTTGCCACGGCAACCAGGATATTAGGGCCTAGCAGGCAGCAATTTAGACAGCACAAACAAACCCGAGCAAGGGGTGGTGGGGGGGGGGTGATGAGAGATGTGATTAAGGGAGTCTGAAGGGTCTAGTTTGGCTGAGACGCTGAGGCTTTTGTACCCCTCTCCTCGGGGCGTTGGGGACTGACATCCGTGTCGCGTTATCGTCTTTACCTTGCTTGTGGATGTTTTACAGTCTCAAATATTCCTTTTCCCCGCCTCTCCTGTAAGGAGCTTCCCCTATACACAACAATATTCACTTTCACAGACGCACAAACACGCCATAGAGACACTCTGTGTGTGTTTGTTCAAGTAACAGTCCCCTAAGCCTACTGTACCTATTCATCTCACTATAGTTTAGATTGAAACATGTTGCTCTCCCACTAGGAAGGTCTCAACAGGTACCTAGTTTGATCCATACCTTTTAATTGACCCGCCTGGCACCTCCAAAGTTCACTCATTCAAGCAAGGTTAAAATCCCATTCTACTTCGATTGGATCAATGTGGCTTTTAGGAGACTGCAAGCCCTCTATTGTAATTGTTGTCTATTAGGATCTCTCCCCTCCTCTCAGACAGTGTTGATTTGTTGTAGCATAGCTATGCAGGCGGGGGGCAGTTCCCCAGCCCACAGCGAAGGGCCCAGGCTTGTGTATGCACCATATCTCCGGGGTAACAGAGACAGCATTATCAGCTGCCACTCCAGAGAAAACTTTAGAACAATCAGGGGGCGAGCGGAAGAGGTCGGCTGAAAACAGACAGAGCCAGAAAGAAGAGGAAATGTTTTCCATTTTGTACCCCCCCCACACACACACTCTCCACACTCCTCCCTTCGCACACTCCTTTTGTCCGCAGACTCTTTTTTTGTTGTTCTTTTTTTTTTAACAGCTGCCAGGAAATGTACAGTGAAGCCATCTGGAATTCAAATGAACGGGGGGGGGCTCGCCATTGAGCCATTGAGCGGAGACCAGTCAGCGCAAGCACACCAGACAGAAAGAAAGGCAGACCGAGTGTAGTTTCACATACTGTAGAGCACAGCCTGTCTGTCTGTCTGTCTGTCTGTCTGTCTGTCTGTCGGTCAGGAAGACCTTGAGGCACATTCCGTATCAGCTTGGACTGTTGTCAGCTGTAATCACTTGCTGTTTTAACTTGCTCTGAATTCATAAAAGGTGACATAAGCACTGTGTGATTCTCCTACTCTGTGAGAGCCTCTTGGAAAGCTTCTGACATTTCAGTGTAGCCTTGAAACTTAGTGTGCTTTCTTTTAGGTCCACTGTCCCTCGCTTCCCTTCTCTCTGGTATGTGTTGCTGTGGTTAGGGCTTGGCGTCAGAATATGTTCTGTTCTGACTGGAGACAGAAAGTGTACTCATGGCCATCCTCTCTGGAGTCTACCACGTAAAGGTGCAAAAGTGGAGGTCTTTTTATAGGAGGGGAGGGGGCCGAACGCTAATTCCCGTCACTCTGGGGGGGAGTTTAATGTCAGTCTTCAGTCATCTGTGGTGTGGTTCAGCTGAGGATACTTCCACTCCCGTCTGTGGGGCTACCTTACCTAAGCTAACAGTCTTGAGATACAAAGAGACATCACACTCCGCTGATTACGTAGCAAGCTCAAGTGACTTATAAAGCCCAGTGGGGTTTAGGCCTCACTTCTTTTTTTCACCCCAGTCAATGCCAGTTCAACTCACATTTGCTCATACATGTTCATTACAGCCATAGCCATTTGGTGTCTTGTTTAATACTAGCTGTGAGTTTTGGAGAGCAAGTCCTTGGATTCTACTTTGCCAGTTAAAATGGTTGGAATGGAATGTTGACAGGGGTGTGCGATCCCTGCCGGTCTTTCCCACAGAACAGTCTGTGTCTACATTTTTTCCACTGCAAGTGAATTCAATTTTACCCTCGGGTGTATACAGGCTCAGTCAAAATAGGTTCCTGACATGGCTCTCGTTCTCTGTTGCCTCCGTATGAATCTCTTTGTCATATCCAACACTAGTGCGAAACGTTTTCCTGTATCCACTTTTGCACCACCTCTTTCAAGTACATGCACACATGCACTCACTTATTGAGCCATTCTTAGCATCGACTAAACATCAAGCCCGTTTCTGGGGTCCTCTGACTCATCCTTGTATCAAAGCCTGCGAGTGTGCCTGTTGGCTTTTCTCAGAGGTCCAGTGAGATCCAACCGTTACGCGTATGCCAAAGGAGAAGCTAAGTAAGGTGTGTGTGTGGTCCGAGCCACCCCGGCGTATTGTAGTGGTCGTAGCTGTATAGCCACCAGCCTCACTGCGCTTGCGCTGTTTGTCCACATCTTAACCATGTATGTGGCTCTGTGGGCATCGTTTTCCAGTTCCATTTCCATGTCAGCAGTGCTTATGAAGCAAGGTGCATGCATTCATTAAGCGCTTACTATGGCTTCTATTGGACATTGGGTTGACATGACACTATTAGGACTGGTTAGTGTGCAGATGTGCTGTTGATCCCTTTATTGATCCATAAATATAACAAGTATAGTTAAAGGGGGTTTTATTCCAACTTTTATCAAAGTGTGATGTAATAGTTTCTTTACTTTTGTTTAAAACGATTGGGTAAATGTAACCACAATGTACTAGTAATGCCATAATATTTGTACTTCTCTCCCTATCTTCGTAGGCCTTCAGACCGTCGGCGCAGAGACGTCTTCGCCGTCGCCAACGACACACTAGCGCACCGCGAGGCCGCCGGCCGGGAAAACGCGACCACCCCAGGCCAGGAGGGGAACGTGACGGACGCGATGCCCCCCTTCACGGAGCACGCTTTCTCCGAGAGCCAGAGCACGTCGGAGAACATGGAGATCTCCGGGCTGCAGCCGTTCACTGTCTACCGCATTGACATCCACGCCTGCAACGCCAAGGTGCGCCGCTGCAGCGCCGCCGCCTTCGTCTATTCCAGGACCAGAGCAGCAGGTGAGGAGAAGAACCAGCCGTACATCCTGGTTCTCACTGTAGAGGGCCTAGACCAGTGGTTCTTAACCTGGGTTCGATCGAACCCAGGGTTCGGTGAGTCAGTCTTAGGGGTTCGGCAGAGGATAAGAATCATATGATTCGTGATGACACGCCCCCCTTCGGTGGGTTCGGTGAATGCGCATATGAAACTGGTGGGGTTCAGT
>JAODLI010026853.1:0-20597 GCA_027575585.1 Percopsis omiscomaycus | reverse complement strand
GGGGGGGGATTAATTTATCACAATAATTCTTAATAACTGAATAACATTATGATTCCATTCATTAGTATGGTTATTCATGTGAAACATACTTCTGCCTGTCCTCCTCCTCCTCCTCCTGGTCTCCACCATCCTTTTCTTGGTTCAAAGAGTTCAAGCCAAGGATATCATCTTCTTCCTCCAAGTGTTGCCGTAGCAACACCACCATCTCTTTGTGCTTCTTAGATTTTTCATGGTTCTTCATGCTGGTTGTTAAATGGAAAGAGTAGAACACAAATGGAAATAAGAGCTCTGGGAGAAGAGAAGCAGGAACAAGCAAGCCTCTGATGGAAAGCTAAATAGGTTCACGAGAGGTAATGCTCACATAATAAGGGGGCCGCTGAGAGCCCAATTCATAGTAATCTATTTCTTTTAACTACTGAACCCAATTGAACTCCTTGAATTTATAGATTCCTTTCCTTAAGGCTGATGTTCACTGATGTTCAGTGTTCTGTTCAGGCGCTGTATTTAATTAACCTAATTATCTCCATTGCATTTCAGCTCTACCATTGGTTGTCTCGCACTCCAAAAGTGAGATACAGTTATCTGACAAACCTGGTGAAAACACTTTATCAGGAAACGATTCAGCTAGCGTTGTAGAAATGTTTATTTTTGAGAAACAGTGGAACCAGAGAAAGGGAGAAGAGCGGATCTGGAGTGCCCATAGGCCGATTGGCTCGAGAGTCTGTTAGAACTGAAAACAATGCCGTAAATGAGGGCAATGCCAGACTCCCTTAATGCTCTGCAACATTTGTCAGGAGACAGGAACCAGGGTAGTGGAACCAGATCATGCGCAAAACTTATATTGAGGTTAGGAAGTTATATACAATCAAGCGTTCCAATAAAGTTTAAAATAAATGTCAACTGCTGCCATTTATCGCTGAATCTATGATTCAATCTACTGCTTATTCATGATGATTTATGATTTCGATGTTCATTCGCAGTCGTGATAGCTTTTATGATCTGGTGTCTAGATATGATGTTTGCGGTGAACAGGCAGCTAACAGCAGGGGTTGGATAGCCACAACTAAATAGTGTAAAGGCGCATCCACTGGCCCCCATTCTTTGCATTACACAGCATACAGAGTTTTGATTTTTAGGGGCTGTAATCCCTAGACCAAGAGGAGCCGGGTGGGGAGCTACTCACGCTTTATCTGATTTGAAGGATTTGTCACATGCTGGGCAGTACAGGTCAGCATAATAGTCAATCATAAGCTCATCTCCATCTGGTTGCTCGGCATCTGTGGAAGCCCCAAACGCAACAGCCAATCACCACACATACACAATCCCTTAAAGTGCTTATATTAAACAACACACACATGATTCCCATAAGACAACAACAGGGAATTATTAGGAAGAACTTCGTCATAGTGGATGACAATGGGGCCGGGGGGGTCTTTTACACCTTGTTTGTACAGACAACAGCAAAGTCACTGCCTTGCTGAGCTCAAGCTGCTTACCAATACAGTAGAAGCTCTCTGGTTGAAATGGGAAACTATTCAAGTGGGTCTAATACTTTTTCAAACATTAAACCATGCGACTACACAAACCTTCTCCCCTTCCCGCCTTCTCCTCCGTGTCCGTCTCTTCTTCCTCGCCGGTTGAGGAGTCGCCAAACTCCTCTCCGTACTGAGCCTCGATCTGCTGCAGCTCCTTTTCCAGTTCAGACATGGCTGCCCAACTCTGCTCTTTATAGCCCTCTGCCAGCCTACCGAGGAGGACGCACATATTCAAACCAATACATTAAAAAAAAAAGGTATCTTCTCACACTAAAGTCTTTTTTGTCATGATAATGCCATGAAAGAACTCCTTGAACACAATGGCAAAATTTGTCGTGGAACATTTAATGTGACACGTTTACAGGCCGGCGATTTAGTGTCGCGAGTTCACGTAGTTTCAGATTTACAGTACCATTTGGTCATTTGACGGACGGTTTTATCTAAAGTGCATCGTCTTGTGCAGTCTGTATTGTAATGCAACATAGATCATGTCACACAGTCATTGTTTAGGGGGATCATATCAATGTGACAAGCAAGAAACAGGCAGGTAGATTGCACAGTGTAAAGCAGCCTTAAAAAAAAAAAGGTACACTACTCGATTGCGTTATAAAAAGGACAAATCTCTGCCACCTGCTGATCGTATACATTTTGAAGAGAGGCAGCCACAACGCATGCCCCTCCTGCACTCAGGCGTGGGAGTTTAAAGAAAAACAAAACCTACGTTGTTGTTTTTTTTGCATTTCGGACACAAATCGAGGAGTGCACCTTTAAGGGTGTTTGGAGGACTACAGAACGGTCAACCCACTTGGCTTGGTTCAGCTTCTGCTTGCGCCTCTGCTCCTCCACCTTCCTGGCCTTTTCGGCGTTCTGCTCCTCCACCAGCCGCCTGTGGGCCTGCACCCTGCGGTCACGCTTGCGCACGTAGGCCACGAGCTGACGCACCAGCTCGTTGCGCTCCTTGCGGGCCTTCTCCCGGGTCTTCTTGTTCTCCTTCTCCATGGCCCTCTTCTCCCAGCGGTTGGAGGCCTGCCGCGTGTCGTACTCCTCTTTCCAGGCAAAGTTTTTGCGGGTGCAGAAGCTCTGCCAGTAGCCGTAGAACAGGTGCACCACCTGCCAGAGGGGGGGTGGGGGGTGGGGGGGGTGGTGTAATTACAGGTTTCATTTTTCTTGTCATTTACATTTATTTCTGTGACGGTCAAGTCGGTTGTAATGGAGACTCAATAGGATAAGGTTTCCTTAAAAAGAAAATTCATACCGACTTCTGCTACAAAACTGTTCAGCGTTGGCATTTCATTTCAAGCCTTTATTTACCCAGGGAACCATTGTACAATAGTTACAACAGCAATTAGTAAGAAAGGCAATTAACCACAATTAATCGTAATCAAGCTGCTGTAGGTAGGATTTGAGAGTTGCAGCGAGAGCTAGCTAAAAAAGAATGGAAGAGAGTACGATATTAAAAATAAAAAACCCAAAAACCCACCCCCTCCTTCTCTGCTCCCTCCCTCTGGAGCCCGTTTGTCTGCCATTGCGAAGCGCCATTGACAAACCTGTGTGCGCATTCATGTGATTGACAGGTAAGGTAGCTTCGCAATACCAATCAGATAAAAGAGGCCCCGATTGGTCAGAAATCTCCGGGCGCCTGGCAAAATCTAAATCGACTTGCATAGAGGCAGGTGCTACCAGAGGATGCTTAACTATATACATATATATATATATTCTTCAGACATAAAATACAATTCAATTCAAGTTAGTCGCGTAAGACTAACTAGATCTGAGTGAAATGAGCCAAGGAAGATTATTATTGTAAGAATATAATCACAAAAGGATACATCTGAGGCATCAACAGTCAGAGAGTTTAAAAATCCCATCCCATCTCAGCGATTCAGATATCCCATTATATGATGGTTGTGTTTACCAGAGTGGGACAGGCCTACCGTATCATAGTCACTCTGAGAGTCTCCAAACGAAGGAAACTCCTCTTCCTCCGCATCCTCCTCCTCTGTCTTGCTGTGCTCCATTTCCTCCTTGACAATGGACTCAAACAGGTTTCTGTAGACTGTGTAAAAGCCCTGGGAAAGGAGAAGTGAGGAGAGGACAAGCAAATAAAACCTTCAGTCCTCAACTGGCTCTGTTTCATCTTATATTTTTAATTTGAATAATGAAATTTCACCTTTTAGATAATTGCACTGCACATTAAAGCTACTACAGACAAGGCTGTTGTATTAAATGACCATTATGAGCCGAATCTGGGTTGTACAGTGTGGAGTCCTGAGTCCCGTTTTTCTCACACAGGTCTCTGCTTACCAGCCGTAAAAACATCAAATGCTGACGTTAGATTTGCTTTCATTGATTGGCTACACTAAAATCCTTCAAGATTCAAGACATCTTTATGATAATTTATTCATATATTTTCATACATAAAACAAATGCTGTTCCCCAAAGTGCCAGTTGTTAATAATAAAAACAATTAAAAAAACAGTAATAGATACAAAAATAGAAAATATATAAATGAGAAAATATTACTTCTGAAATTTTGGTTAAAAAAAAAGACATATCACATGTACCATGTCACATACTAGCAGCTGATCATACTGGTGTATTTAAAAATCATTCTGGTGACTAAATGTGTGTCTAGTTTGATTTAGTTTCAACAAAAGATGTCACAAAAAGTCAGAAGCTGTCGGTATGGGCTGACAACATGTAGGTAATAAGGTGTAATACTGCACCCTGCTGGTAGAAAAATAGCAAACAGCAGGATTACACCATCGGTGAACCCTTGAGATATGGGTTTGTTTATCACAAAATGATGAACAAAATTTACAAATGCGTTTAAAAGTACATTCCTCAGTTTGTGTCTGGAATTACCCTTGTGGTTGAAACCAGCGTTACAATGTTATGAATGTGCATGCCCATTCCACACCTTGGTGCAGTGTCTCGCATTCCTCTCTACTCCTCCCCCCGCGCCTCATCCCTACAGGCTTCTTTCTCACATCACTTACTTGAACAGTGTGCTGTAAGGAAATCTGGGGTTCTGGGGGCACTATAATGCAATTGAGTACCTTTAAGGTGTTATGTCTAAGGTGTAATGACACGAACCTTCTCATCATCGCCATAGCCAGAGTAGCAACTGACAGTGAAGTACTGGATCAGGTCGATGCTGTCATCTTCATACTCCCCACTCACTCCTCCTTTCAGCAGAGCCTCTCTGTGGTTGTCGTACCTTCCACGCGGGAGAACACACAGTAGAAAAGCAGCGTGAACGAACAACATGCAAAATATAAAGTCTGCGTACTCCACCCACGGTGTTGGGGGTAAAAACCCATTCAGAGTCTTGCCAAGTAGTTCAACATCCAGAAAATAGCAGAGATGAAAGAACATCTACTTACCACGCCCTCTCTTGTGGATCACTGAGAACATCATAGGCTGCCTGAATCAGCTTAAAGTGTTCTGCGGCTTCTTCTGCATTGTCCAAGTTCTTATCTGGAAATATGTACAAGAAAGCATTGCTGGAGACGTCATTACGATGCTAGAGGTATAGGCAGAAACATTGTTAGTACATGAACGCCGTCTTTATACGTTTTTTAAGGGGCACAAAACCGGTTACAGCTGTGTCCTGTTGAAGATTAATGACAAGCACGGCCGCTGTATGGGTCTTCAGCTATGATCAAAACATTCTTCCAGCCCCATTCATCTTACTGTAATATACCTGGGTGCCATTTCAGTGCCAATTTGCGATAGGCTTTCTTCAGACTGTCCTCTCCTGCGTCCCGTTTCACACCCAAGACTTCATAATGACACTTCATGGTGATGCTGTTCGCAGGTGCCGTTAGTGTTCAGCTGAAACAGCAGTCTGTTGCTCACGTTGTAGTTGCTAAACAACGCTAACGCTTAGCAGGCGAAGCTAGCTATTACTAATAATTACGATAATTAACAGTAGCCAGGTCCTCAAGCTACAACAAACACGCCATTGTAACGTTTAGGCTATCGTATTAAATGTAACTGTCAAACCTTTACAGCTAGTATTTTCAAACTATAACCTTACACTTTAGGAAAACCTATCGGCTACATCATTGCAGCAAAACACGCCAGGTTCGCCGGCTCTTGAACGACGTAACAACGTGTCGCACCTTCTCGCGAGAGTCCTTACTCCCGCATGGTAAGCGCATATTGTGCTGCTTTGTGTCGTGATAAATATCCATGCTTACGAGAACGCTCATTTGTTTATACTAGTTGTAACTAAAAATCAAGTTGGACCCTCATCATTAGTTGAAAGGTGTGGTATTCAGAACTTTTTTGTGAGTCTGTTGTAATGGTGCAATACAACTCCGCTGCACTAGTGGGGGTGTCCGTTTTCATACCAACCAAATTACTCACGTGTAGTTTCTGTGGTTCTGCTTGCTTCTAGCAAAAATGTCGCCATCCAAGAGAAAACGTGGAGGCAGTGGTCCTGGTGGCAAAAAAGCTAAACAAATTAAATTAGCAGAAAATGGAGGAAACCCTCCGACTGAAACGGATCAGGAAAACAGGAATGAAATAAGCATTCCACCTCCAGTTTCTATGGTAAGTTCCTAGTAGTAATTTATGATCACCAAGCTGGCATTGGCTAGTAAGCTAGCTTGTTTACTATAAATCACATCTTGAGAAATGCATGTACGGAAAAAAAATCTTTAATAACAAATAAGTTTCTCCATCTCACAGCAACACGTATATTTTTGCTTGGTGGTATGGTAATGAAAAACGTTAATCGCTGGTATTGTATCCGTTTCGTAAACAGGGCAAATGGACAAACAAGGAAAGAGTTCTCATTTTCTCCTCAAGAGGTGTTAACTTCAGGACTAGACACTTGATGCATGACTTAAGGACTATGATGCCTCATTCCAAAGCTGGTTTGTATTATTTATGGTAGTTGTTGTTCCAGACACTAATAGTGTGTTGTATTTTAATGTTGAACACAAATGAGACCTTTCTTGACAACGTCTCGCTGGCTTGGCTTCACGCTAGGTTTTGTGACTAAATATATTTCATAACAATGGTTTGTTTTGTTCATTAGAAACTAAAATGGACAGGAAGGACAAACTCTTTGTCATAAACGAGGTGGGTTTGCTTTCTAATGTGGAAGGTGATTACTGAATTCTTATCATGTATGCTTCAATACATACATTTGCTCTCACAGGTGTGTGAAATCAAGAACTGTAACAAATGCCTCTTTTTTGAGGCAAAGAAAAAGCAGGATCTTTACTTGTGGTGAGTATTGTACTTTTTAATCTTGTTCCAAAGCTGTCCTAATATTTGCTTGTTTACTTGACAACATTTAAATTGGCTTGTCCCTGTAGGATCGCAAACAGCCCCCATGGACCCTCAGTAAAGTTTCTTGTTCAGAACAGTGAGTGAATCATTTGTGACATAAGTAAACTATACCTAGGTATTATGCGTCCATGAGATGATATAATTAATGACATCATTTTCTACCCTGTAAAACAGTCCACACACTGGCTGAACTGAAAATGACAGGAAACTGTCTTAAAGGATCCAGGCCACTGCTCTCCTTTGATCCTGTAAGTAGTATCATTGTTCTGTTCAGTAGGAGACATTGTGTGAATTTTTCCCTCAAACATAATTAGAGTGGAAGTCATGCATGCCGATATTACAGGTACACTACTCAACTTATAGCACCCCCAGAACCAAAAATGTCTACTCCAGCTCACTGTTTGTTTGACATACCACCACCACTTTTGTAGATGGATGTTGATTAAGTGGAGGGGTGGCCAACAGAGAACTAGGCACGTGTATGAGTAACTCAGCATTTAAGTGTGGAAGGGACATGCACTCTTGAGTTTCAAACCACAACTTTGTGTGCCTTGACAGGGACATACATTGAGAAGTGTCCCTTTTTTTATGTGCAAGTACATCCAAAAGTGGCTGAATATTATTACTCATGTCTTGCAGAAATTTGACCAGGAGCCCCACTTTGCGTTATTGAAAGAACTGTTCATTCAGGTAGGTTTCTGCAGTGTGAGGTTTACCCTGTGGAAAATTGGATAATCGTGGTTTAACTATTGTAGTTTAATATGTCGCCTCTGTTTCAGACATTTGCCACTCCACACTACCACCCTAAGAGCCAACCGTTTGTGGACCATGTCTTCACCTTTACTATTGCAGACAACAGGATATGGTTTAGAAACTACCAGGTGAGACTGCACTACTGAAATAAGTATTATAATATATGCATTATAAAATGTATGCACATTGTTTCTCCATTGCGAGAGATAAGGAAATTTTGACTTCTAAGGATGTCTTTGGTTTCCTGCACTTCAGATTATTGAGGAAGATGCCTCTCTAGTAGAGATCGGCCCTCGCTTTGTTCTCAACATCATCAAGATCTTTCAGGGGAGTTTTGGAGGCCCTACCCTCTTTGAGAACCCACACTTCCAGTCTCCTAATATGGTACAATTCTATACATGCCAGCCAACTTGGAATAATACTATAATTGTACTTGATTACTGTGACTGATTAGTTAGTAATTATTATCGTATATATTTCCTTGTGGTCTAATGCTAAGACTTTCTCCTGGCAGCACCGGCGACAGGTCCGTCTGGCCACAGCGGCAAAGCTGCGTGAGAAACAGATAGTGAAGGAGTTACACAAGGTCAAGAAGTCTGATGGAAAGGAGGACTTGACTAAAGATGTTACAGCCGACGTCTTCTTAACTCCAGGCGATGAGAAACCTGTCCACATTGAAACAGAAGCACCAGAGCCACAGTTAAAGAAAAGGAAAAACAATCCCTTTAAACGACAAAGGCTGCAGAGGTCACGATAGGGAATAGATGAACTGAATGAAGTTAGGTTGTGGTATCTCAACAGAATGCAGTGAGAGTTCCAACAAGGATGGAACTGTGGGGAAATTAGGAATGCCTTTTTAAAATGTCAGTTTCTCCAATAAGTAAGATTTTATAATGTATACATTGTGTTCTGCATCTGTTTGTGTATGCAAAATTTAATGTATGACAGCTGTCTGTTTCAAACTCAAGGTATTAAATCTAATCTTGATTGTTTCATCTACAATTCAAAGAATTTTTGTAGCCGCCATTTGCCTGGAACAACTTGAACTTTCTACATTAGTGATACTGAATATTTAAATGACCACAGAAATGCACTTTAATAAATGGTAGCAGTAATTCAATTCAAAATTGTTTACAAATCAGCTTTAAATTAGAAATACAAGTGTTTATAATACATATTACATCAGTTTATAAAACCGGACCAAAAACAGGAAAATCTAATTGGGTCACCACAAAGTTTCTATTGCATTTAAAACAAAGAAAACAAGATGTACATTTTGCTGAGGACTTCACTACGGAGGGTGAAGAAAAAGCAAAACAGGTAGCCTTTGTTAAGGCTTGTGAGACAGATGCCAAGTTGGCATTGATTTGTGACACAAGTAAACCTTGTGATTTGAGATAAACTCAGCACTAGCTTTGAAACAATAACGATACTAACATCTTCACATTAACACCATAGCCAGGCATTGGTGAAATGGACTGAAAATGAATCACTGAGTGTTTTGTTTCACCTGCTTTGTTTACAGCCATAGAAGAGTGGATTATTATATCTGCAGTCCACTGGCTACAATGCCCAACATGTATTTATGTTCATCACTCCTCCTCCACCTCCTCGTCAGGACAGCAGTAGTATTCTACGAAGCAGATTTGTCCATCATCATTCCTAACTAGGTATTGTAGAGAGAGGAATCCCCTGTTGTCTGTCCTTACAGAGACTTTACAAGACAGAGCAAGGGCTTTTGTGGACGGTTTCAACAGGGACATCTTGTACCTGTCCCAGTTTTCAGAAGGGAGTTGGGGGCAGAATATGGAAAGATATTTGTTAATCAGGGAAAGGTATATAAGTGATACATCCTGTTTTTGGTTAATGACTTCTATAATCTATTCTCACGTAACAAAAAATGAATGAATCCAATATACTCCAACCTGTTGCTCTGGGTCTTAGTGCACTGGAACAGCTCCATCATGTCAGAGTCTTTGGGGTAGTCGTAATGGGCATTTCCAGAGTTCCCAAAGGTGGACAGTCTAAAGAACACGAGATGAGACACAAAACACATACAAGTATTTATAGCTTACACAAATCATTTACTAAGTACTTCAATTTTATTTTAAACCAAGAGTACATACTGGCACATTGTCTTTTGTTGAGTGTTATAAACATATTGATAACACCCACCTGAAATATGGTTGGCTTGGGGACATAGTAATCTGTAGCACTTCACTGGTCATGTCTAGCTCTGAGAATGCTTCCTTCAAACTTTCCGACTGCAGGATCACCTTGTTGTAAAGTGGGCAAATATCATATACCCAGTAATAGCAAACACAGGGAAAGGACTGGTTTAAAAAATATATACAGTATATATATATTTCTAACCTACCTTATTGGTGACATTTGTGCTGCAGAACTCAAAGTCAATGGGCTCCTCAGGTTCTTGTGTGTTGATCTTACAAACTGTTACCACACCTCCTTCCTCCAAGAACAGGGTCAGAGGGTAACCATATCCCATGTAGCACATTCGCAAAGCTGTGGTCACTCCTGAATTGACAGATGTGGTCAGAAATGGATTTTACATAACTAACAAATGTTTAAAATAATGTAAAAGATAAATAATGTGAACAAATCCCCCAACGACCGAATGGCATAGACTTCGAGTAGTACAGTATCCCTATAAAATGTATTTCATCCAATCCGACGAGTGTTGATAGCATTTACCTGGTGTGCTTCCCCCAAAAATAGTGAGGCAATCTAGTAGAACAGTGAGATTGACCTGAAAGCCCACCGAATCTTCCCTGATGTTAAACTCTTGGAAGATCTCAGCCTGTAAGGAAGGTAATCATTAATACCCTTTAGATTTACATTTACAGAATTTAGCAGACACTTTTCAAAGCGACTTACATTTACAAGTAGCTACATTTGTCAATAGCTGAATAGGTCATATACCATTTATCATAAAACATTCTGTTAGGATAACAACAACATGTCATCAGGACAGGTCTAAGTTATACTTAAACTTTTAGATCAGTGTTATAGTGATACATGTCAAACTTGTTAAGACAATGGATTTGTGAATCACATAGTGTATGTATTTGGTTTGAACACGTGATGCCTTTATTTTAACTTCAGATACTGTTCTGCAGAATATTTTATTATCCGTTTATATACTGTGTGTGTGTGTGTGTGCTTTTTTTTTGGGGGGGGGGGGGGTGAATGTGTTGTTTTGGAGGATTTATTTAAAAGTAGAACTGTTCATAAACACACCACAACTAACCTGAATGAAGGCATTGGCCTGTAGACATTTGGAGTCTTCCACAGTGACTTTTAGTCCGTTGGAAGTAGCGCTGAAGATTGCATGGTCTTTGAAGGTGATCGCTTTTAATATGTTGGAGATATTGCGAGCATTGTCCAAACTAGCCACAAGAATATATTGCTCATCGTCAGACTGAGACTGGGTCGTCAGAGGCATTGCTGTACTGGAGATACAATAATGAAAATAAATATTTTTAGTGCAAAGGCTGTACTGTCACATAGCCTACAAAATATTTCACCCTACTACGAATCAGTGTTGAATGTATACGTGTGAGTTTACAAAAAACTCCTTTAGCCAGTTAGTAGCAGCGGCTGTCTAACATATAAACTACACAGACACCTCAGTCTTTAAACTGTTCCATATACTTACATTAAAAACAAATTTTTGTTTATGTTTTGAAGAAAGGCGCCATTGAGAAAACGACTTCCGTGCTTTCTTCTTCGATACGGAAGTAAGCATTGCGCATGCGTGGATGTCCTTTCCCGATCATTCCTCCTACTTGCTGCATTTAAAACACAATCGGAAAAAACTTTTGATTGACTGTTGTCTTTCAAAACGACTATCTAAAATCCTTTTGCTGTGTTTAGCAAAGGTGAGTATGCTTATAAATTGTTTTTTAACCTTAGCGAGCGTCACATGTCGATCAATTAGCTAATGTCGAGGAGCTGCACTGACACGCAGATTGGTATGTCTAAGTTATCTCAGTTCCGACCGGTTCTGACCGACTAGGTGTTTTGACAAAATTAACACTTGTGCCCCACTTGTGTGGTGGGGAATGTGACAAGACAGTGAGTTGGTAAAAAAAATCCAGCCTGTTAAATACCGTAGCCATTGGTGACAGCTCTGCTTGGCTAGCTGTCAGTGTCATCCGATTGCATAACTCGTCAGAAGAAGGATATAAACTATTATTAAAAATATTGGCAGACATCTCTATGTGTCTCTGAGACAGCGAGATCGTTGATGGCCAAAACAGTGTTGACATTAAAGCGGATTCTGAACAAATAGTGAATAAGTGGGTGCGGCGGGAATGAGTATTTGTCGCCTCCTACTGGAATTCTGGCAACCATACAGGTTTGGATTCGTGTAACATTCCAATTGAAAAGCAGCTTCAGAGAGCAATTGACAAAATGACAATTACAAATTTAAAAATGAAAAATGTATCATCAATTTCAATCCTATCACATATTTATATACATGACAACGCCTACAATAATATTGTTAGTAAGACTAATCTCCATTATGATGTCTCTCACAATGCCTCTTCTCCTTTAGGGTCTGTGATAGCCATGGTCTGCATTCCCTGTATTGTGATTCCTGTCCTCTTGTGGGTCTACAAGAGGTTTCTTGAGCCTATTCTCTACCCTTTCATCTCACCTATAATAAACAAGTTCTGGCCAAAGAAAGCTGTCCAGGAGAATGGGGAAGGTGGCAAGAAAGCCAGTGAAATGGCTAATGGGACTTGCAAGGTAAATTTATTTTTAGTGATTTCAGGGTTACCTAATAAAATACATTGACAATGAATACTATGTAAACCCTTAAGGAGATTTTTGTTTATAAGGTTGATAATGTGTTGATATATATAGTGTTAGATTTTGTTCACGTCTTTGTTTTTTTGTTTTTCAGCTTGTAAGTAATGGCGATACCACTCCCAATGGACCAGCTACAATAGCAGACAAGAAGACAGATTGATGCCTTTTAAAAAAACATTGTTGATGGATCTTATGTAAATATTTCCAAATACATTATAACAGATAATTTATTGTATTTGATTGTCTAATTTTCATTGTAGAAACATTATGGATTGTGATTTCATTTATACATGAGCATTAGATTAATGTTGGCTTTTAATGTTACCATTAAGTAATTGTACATGAATTTAGAGTACATTTCTGTCTATAAATAGGACCGTGTATAATCTACTCTGGGTTTTGTAAATCAAACTTGTAGTTAAATCTCTGAATAAATTGATATATTCAAATGTTAAATTGTAGTTTCATTTTTTTGGTCACAATACATACATTAATTAATTGACTGTATTGGAAGACAAATCTTTTGTCTTTTCAAAAAAAAAAAGAAAAATAGTATCTGCAATGCATTTTTTTGATTGTACATTTGCATGAATACAGCATGTAGCTTTTAAACCCTGTGATATGCGTCCTTTATATAATTATGGCAGCATTTACATGTTTGGAAACTATAACCAGTCAACAATAGAAATACATAGACGAGAACAAATAAACAATCGTGTGTGAGATCTATTTTGTGTCTATCTTTGATATCATGTATGTCTTTATTTAAATGTAACATTTATTGTTTTGTGTGGACAATGAACATGGGTCAAGCAGCTTTGTGAGAAACCCAACCCTTGAAGTGAGCTGATTCAGTGGGCGTATTTTCTTCACAAATGTTCGTAAGACTAACCCCATTTTGATGTCTCTCACGATCAGAGTTGGTGTTGTTACTCCAAAAAAAGTAATGTTTTACACATTACTTGTTACTTTAATAAAAAGTAATGCATTACTTTACTTATTTACTCCCTGTAGAACGTAATTTGGTACACTACATTACTTTTGTGTTACTCTGCAACCTCGCCTGAGATTTGATTATCTTCCCTTTCACCTTACCTATAATAAACGGGTTCAGGTCATAAACTCCATAATTATACTAATTGGACTTGCAAGGTAAAAATTTGATTCCTGATTTAAGGGTTACACAATACAATAAATTGACAATGAATACTATACTAAATACTAAACCCTTTTAATCAGATTTTTGTTTTGTTCATGTCTTTGTTTTGCTTATATTTCAGGCTGTAAGTAATTGCGATACCACTACCAATGGATCAGATACAACAGCAGACAAGAAGACAGATTGATGCCTCTTTTAACCATTGGGATGCATCTTATGTAAATATTTCCATATACATTATAACACAGAGATAATACTTTTTTTAAATTCATTGTCTAATTTTTATTATTAAACATTTTAGATTGTGATTTTATTTTTACATGAGCACCAGATTTAAGTTTTCTTTTAATGTTAGCCTTGTTAAGCAATTGTACATGTATTTACAGTACTTAACAATTTTTAGTCTATAAATATGAATAGGATCGTCTATAATCTACTCTGGGTTTTGTAATTAGATTTAGGAAATCTCTGAATACATTGATATATTAAAATGTTAAATTGTAGTTTCATTTGTTTGGTCACGTTACATACATATACGTTGTTAGAATTAGTAGTCAAGTTATTCATTTATTGACTGGATTTCTTCTATATACTATGCGCTTTTGAGAAATATTTGAAAAATATTATCTGCACATGTTTGGAAACCACACAAGTAGTCATCAATAGAAATACATAGTATAGATAACAATACATAAACGATCGTGTGTGATCTATACTAAATATATCTATCTTCGACGTCATGTACGTCTTACTTGTGCGTGGTCATTACGCAAAGGGTGGCGACGTGGAAAATATGGTGGAATACGAGTATCTACAGTAAACTTAGCCATCTATGAAATGATCGCAGAATTTCTACTACAGTCGTCTATAATTTAATAGTTGGTCTAAAGGGTATTATATTATTGTTTAGGGTACAGAGGTCGTGTCATAAATAGCGTTTCAACGAGGCAGAGTGCCACGAAAACAGCAGAAAGCATTTATGACAGGTAAGCGGCGCAAACATGTGATTGCTAATATACAGCTAGGTGGTGTATTGGACCGAGTCACGTAACACCCTTGACTGAAACACCATCAGTGTTCACGAATTAATAATGTATACTGTACGATTACTATTTCCATGGGAAATAACAGCTATTAACCATTGTTGTCATTACAGAAGCTAGCTAAATACACTGGGGTAAGATACTATATTGTACTGAAAACAAGAGCAGGTTATGCTGTTGCATAGATTGGAACAGATCTTTCACTTTGTGAATATGCACAGATAATCGTAGTTAATACCTTGTGATAGGTTCGTCACAACACGAACAAGTGTGAATATTCTTAGTTGCATATAACATGTTGGCCTGATTTAGATTGTATGCAAAAGGTGTGTCTAAAT
The DNA here is from genome assembly GCA_027575585.1 of Percopsis omiscomaycus. Classification (NCBI taxonomy): domain Eukaryota; kingdom Metazoa; phylum Chordata; class Actinopteri; order Percopsiformes; family Percopsidae; genus Percopsis; species Percopsis omiscomaycus. The sequence continues at coordinate 5,626 of JAODLI010026853.1, read as the reverse complement.
TGAGCACACATCCTGGGTCTCGGTTTGTCAACCTGTAAATGGCCACTCCTATGATGTACTGGGCCCTTGCGATTGTTTTGAAGACGTTAGTTTGAACCTAATTTCATTTTCAAATGGGATGTTCACAGATTTAAAAGAGCCCTAAGTTCTATGTTAATCTTTCTGCTAATAAAGTGGATGAGTCTATGGTCAGTAACTTTGATGGACCAAACATTGCTGATGCTAATCATTTGAACACACATAAAACTTTTAAAAAAGTACTTGGCCTCACTACATGAAATTCAACCTCTATTTTTCTTCTGCTGCTTTAGATTCTGGCATATGCCTGGCAATAAAGAGGTGGATAGGAGTAGCCAGCGGCGCCGAGCAGAATCTGTCACGGGCACGGGACAGCCTGTAAGGAGCCGGTAGAGATGGGAGCCAACACCAGCCAGGTCCGGGACCTGTCGGAGAACACCAGTCTGAGGGCTCTGGTTGGCACCCAGGCCATATCGGAGAATGACCCGTTTTGGAACCAGCTCATCTCGTTTACCTTCATCAGTCCCACCTGCAGGTAAGCAAACGCATGATAAATGATACAGAAAGTGGTTATTTTGATATTGTTTTGGTGGAGACACAGAATAGTAGCGAAATCAAGATGAATAATACATTTAACTTTTAGGCTCTCTGTTTCAGTTTTCAACTCTCTCCAGATAAGTGCACAATTCGGATAATATCGACCAGTTACACTGTCCCGACCTGAATGTTATAATGTTATTAATTTCAGATAACGGTTGTTTGATCTACTGACTTCAGTTTGCTTTGCATTGCGTCAAAAAGCCCACATGAAATTCAGACACCTATTAAACTTGCAATCTGCGCTTTATTCACTGAAAGAGTGAGAGAAAATGCCATCACCGAAGACCCTTGCACTAGCAGAACGTGTAGAAGTCTTAAAAAATATAGATAAGGGAGAAAGTCAGACATCTTTCGCTGCCAGGTTAGGAGTAGACTCGACAGCATTTGTCCGTTGTACAAAAAAGTCTTTTACAGTAGCAATAACAGCGTATTGTGTACTGGCTGTTAATTGTAACACTGCAGTAGGTTAGACTATGGTATTTACTTTTCGATCTCTAGGCTATCTTAGGCTATATATAGGTTTAAATATTGGCACGTTCTGTGTAGGCTAATACAGTGCATCATTTTTAGATTATAATTTCACGTGGTCCCGACCCTCTGCCCTTAAGAGGAGTTGACTATATTGTCTTCAGCCCTTCAAACTCAAGCAAACGCATGATAAATTATACAGAATGAGTTTATTTTTTCTGGTGTACAAATCTTAGCATGCAAGTAGAAGACTGCTGGACTAGGGCTAAGCCACATGCCTCACTTATTCTTATAGTTACACTTAGGCCTATTCTCATTAACATGTCTATAGTGATTTAGTTAAATTTTTAACTTTTCATTAAAATGTAACTTGTATTTCTCTGTGTGGGTGAGCATAGGTCAAGCAGCGTTGTGAGAAACCCAAACCTCATAGTGAGCTGATTCAGTGGGTGTTTTTTTTTTCGTTGTTTGTTTTGTGTGTATGCAGGTGTAATTAAAGCGATAGTATATAGGCTGGAACTAATAGAACAGAGAAAGACGTGTCTCTCAAAAGGCCACAAGGTTGTTCTAACTCTCTTTCTCTCTCCCCCCTCCCACCTCAACACACAGTGGAGACTCAAAGTTGCTAGAAGAAGCTGTCATCCCCCTTGCCAAGATCCTCAGTACGTAGCAGTCTTTTTCACAATCATTCCTGTCTTTAAAACCAAGGTTGTTTTAGAGATACATGCATCTGTCGTTATAGCACCCCTATGTCCTCCCAGGTTGACTGTTTATGTTTGAAGGGTAGACAATGGTCTGAGCCTAAGAATTCAGTAGGGGGAGGAGTAGAGATGAGTGCAAGCCGCTCTTCAATGGCAATGGTAATTCCAGATTGCAATTCCAAGGTGTATTTAGCTACAGCAAAAATGGCCTATCTAACATTTATTTTACAATAGTTTTTATTGTTTAGGGGTGGTTTATATATGTTAATTATATTACTTCTCCCTCTTTTGCTTTCTCTAGTTGAAAATAATCCCAGAACGGGAAACTTTGGTGCTCTGGTTAGAGTGTTCTTGGGAAGAACCAAAGAGCTGAAGATCTCCACAGAATGCCAAGAGTGAGTAGAGGTGCCTCAGGGATCCCTTTTCAAGTAATGACACATGTTTGGTGTTGGAGTGTGTGTGTGTCTGCAGTTAATCTTGTGTAAAGTGTCTTGTTTCCCATGGGAAGACGACTGAGGTATAATCATTATTACCCACTCTCTGCCCAACCCCTTAGACTAAGGGTGGGGTGTTCAGTCTGTATTCTTTCCTTCTCACTCTCTCAGATTAAAATGTCAAAAATGTACACCATAATTGCCATTGGCAGGGTTTAATTAAACCCTAAACCCTCTGAGAAACATTGTGGCTTGTATTTCATAATGTAGAGCTGCGGTGATTGATGCTCTCTGATATTGCTCTCAATTGATAATTGTGAGAAGACCACAGCTAAAGGAATGTGTGTGTATTTTGTTCTTCTTTGTTAACACTTTCCTATAAATGTTCCTTTCTTTGAGGCACACCAAGATGCGCATTGGGTCACAGTTTCCTAATGAGTCATTCAGTATGTAGCATTTAAATGACTATTCTGCTTGATGATGAATGAGGGGGCCTTTTCTGTGTTGTTTTCACCTCCAGTCAGTTGTTCATCTGGCAGGCCCACAACGCGCTATTCATGATCCGCTGCCTGCTGAAGGTGTTTATCAGGCAGATGAATGAGGAGGAACTGCACCAACAGTTCTGCTACCAGGAGAGGGCGCCAGGCTCCTGTGGAGGTGAGCTTTTCTTCAAGGGTGGATGGAATGATGATGAAAATCTTGTTGCAAGGAAATTGAAATGAGCACAGAAGTAATTTATTTATATAACCTCATAAATTGAATGAGTGCTTAGGTCTCAGATATGTCAGTCCTTACCCAAAATACACACACACACTATATAATGCCATCAATATTTTTATAGTGTTTTTGAAATTGTATTTTATTATATTTCTTAATTTCAGCTTATTCTGTTCTCTTTAGATCAGCTACTTTTGACCAGTTAATTTTGTTATAAACAGTGGTTATCTGTTTTGTGAAGAACCTTAATGAATAGTTTAGTTGGTATGTCTGGAGCGGTACAAGTTCTTTGTTATATTGTCTTCAGCCCTTCAAACTTCTGTTAATTCCTTGATCTTAACCTCTCTCTCTGTCTCTGTCTCTCTCTATTTGGGAGCTACCTTAAAGTAGCTGGAAATAGAGAGAAGTCAGAACCGTTCCAGCTGGCTGTTCCCTGCCTGTCTTGGGCTCTCTCCACGTAGAATGAGTGTCTAGCAGAGGGGGATTGATGGGGTGGGAGATGGAGAGATAGTCTGGCGCTGCATGTTTTATTACAATCAAACAACAATAGAACAGAATGTTCTTTTTCTGTTTGTCTCTTCTTCTTTCAGAAACGGGGGGCGAGGACCTCTTGGAGGAGCTGATGTCCAACCTCGTGCACCTGATTGTGGAGGTTCCTTTACTGTAAGTGTCCCCTGTGTGTTTGTAATATGGGCGGCTTGGTGTAAGATCCCGAGAGAGCGACTGAAAAGGTCTCATGTAGAGCTATGGGCCCCACAGACAGTGGGAAGAGACACGCATCGTCACTTGTTTGTTCACAAGGCGTTGACTTGCTGCGATTCAGACAGGGATTTTTAAATGTCACAAGGCAGATTTTTCAACATGGCTCACGCTACGCGTATTCCCAATCAGCATAACAATTGCATCTAAATGTCAAGTACCTTCATTTTGCTCTCGTTTTATTTGTTCTAATTTTGCGCAAAAGATTTAACGGTCTGTCCAATTTAAATCAACAAAAGGTTTCTTCCTCATATGAAAAGTGTCTTTCTTTGTCTTCTGTTCTGCACCTTGCCTCTCTCCTTTTTATATGGGCCTTTTAAAAAGGAATGTTTAAATTCACTGTGCAACATGCCCAGGATGTCACCGTGTTTCCACTAACGGTCTTCAGCTGTGTCTGTCAGAACCCAGAGCGAAGCATAATGAGCCCCCCCCCCCCCCACAAGACAAGACAGGCAGGAAGTGGATGAGATGGCGAGACAGTTTAATGTCACACGGGGGAATAAAGAGGGCGTCTGGATTCTTAAAGGAAAGGGCGTGATGATAGAAAACCTGTGACTGTCAGTTTGACTCTATTGGGCTGCGACATGCGGCGCAGAGCGTTTGGCTTTAATGAGTGCGCGTGACAGAGTGTTGATAATGCGTACCTGCCAGACAGCCTGCAGGAGGAAGAGAGTGATAAAGAATATTCATAGAACGAGAGGGTGGGAGTGTCACAAGCTCCTTGGCCTTCTTCACACGCTTGTGAGGTATTGTGCCAGACTCGTTGCACCCACACACGCACGCGCACGGTTTTCCTTATACACTGACAGACTGTCTTTCTTGTCTCTCTTTCGCTTCTTCCTCTCTGGACTGTCACTTCAATGTTCTCCATTGTCTCCCCTGTCTCTTATTTTGCTGTGTGTCCCTCTATTTATCTTTTTTTTTTTTTTTCATTTTTATTATCCCTCATTTACCCCCCCCCCTTCTGCCTCTGTCATCACTGGACATCAAGCCTTGGCTCTTGTGTAGCGGGTTTCAGCATTCCAACGTAGTCATTGTTCCCGGCTTCAAAAATCACCCTGTTTTTCTTCCCTCCAACACTTTGTTGCTGTCCGCCCGTTTCCTCTCTACGTGCCTGGGGGATTCAGGCAGCAGAGCTGGGCACGAAACATGGCCTTCCACAAATCTCTTGCACGTTCATGTACTGTGAAGCTATTACAGAAAGGCCTATATGAGTGTTTGCTCTTGATGAATAGTGACGAAGCCTGCTCTATAAAATGTTCAGTAACAAAAAAAAGCCTGATGATTCACGCGGGGCTGACATAACCATACTCCACAAAATAATGAGTGGGCTCTATTCTCATATAATGCTAAAACTTGCCCGAAAAAGGCTATTTATTCTAATTTTTACCATTAATCCAATTGTCTGTAGATCTTATTATGCATGGTATAGCTTTACTTTTCCCAATATGGACTGCAGAAAGCCTAAAAAGAAAGGGTATTGAGTGTTCTATTTGTATAACATTATTCGTATGTGATTGATTGATTAACTGAACACAGAATGTGCATATAACTGTTTATGCGTGTGCACACATGGTAGCAATGAAGCTGATGTGTAAACATGCCCAGGGTTTATGAAAGTGAAAGGCAAATACAGTATATTTATCCGCTGACAACAGGAAGTGGACAACCAATGGATTTAGTAGGTGTGCATTGTGATAATGTGAATACAAGGGAAATGGGAACCAGCTGAGTTATTCTGTAGTTTAGGAATCTTGCCTTCTCTTTCCCCTTTTAAATACAACTACTGGTTTTTAGGGATGTAACGATATCAAAATCTCACGGTACGATAATACCTCGGTATAAAGTCAGCATTAGGGCTGTGCTAAAATATCGATACAGCGATATATCGCGGTATTTATTTTCGCGATATACTAAATCGATTTCCAG
>JAODLI010026842.1:9721-20606 GCA_027575585.1 Percopsis omiscomaycus | reverse complement strand
TATATATATATATAGAGAGAGAGAGAGAGCTCTGGAAAAAAATTCAGAGACCGCTGCATCAGTTTCTCTGGTTTACTAGACTATTTATACAATTGTATTTATATTTAATATATATTTTTTGAATTGCAATGGTCTCCTAATTTTTCCATATCTTCAGGCACCGTACTAAATATACAGTGGGATTTTAACGGACCTATATTGGAGATTGTGTATCAGATGTGGATGTAATGGACTAATTACATCCACTAACTAATAGGCCCTACCTACAAAGTCTTTCCCTGTAGCCTACAAAGTCTGTATAAAAGGAACTATTTACAGTACTATTTTAACCACTAGGGGGCGGCAATGTTAAACTGCCCTCTGGTAGTTTCTCGCTATACACTCGCTCGGTAGTGTTTATGGAATGTATTCAGCTTCTTATTTGAAAAATATTATTTATAAAGCAAAGTGACAGATGTAACAACAACCTATTAAGCCTACCTGCTGCATGAACCTATAATTTCAAACAACACGTGTTGAGGTGCCTCAAGTTTGAAATGTTAGGCCTTTAGACAGTAGAGGCATTAGGTTTTGCATAAAAACGTGAGGCTACATAACATGTGACTGCTCTGTGGCTGGATACAGTATTTTCTTTAGTGCTCTAATAGATGCATAAAAAATTTCTTTTGAAGGCTTTTGGTTTTGAAGCTCAGAGGTCACATGCCCCTCCCACACCTAAATGCTTAGTGGCTCAAACCGTTCACTGCCCCTCCCCTAACAGCCATGTGCAAGCCCGGTTGCGCTACAGACACAAACGGTGAGCTGGGGAGGACATGGTTGGGTGCTGCTATAACACAATCGAGGATTGTACCTTTAAGGAAAAAACGTCAATGACATTAGGCTTGCAGCAACAGCTCACTCACCCAATAAATTATTCAGACTCCAGTGGCACAGAATTTAGGCAGAGGAGAGTGGGAAGGTTGCACAGACCGCCATGGCTCACCTCCATGGTGTGTGTGGTCTTGAATAATCAAATCTCATATCCTTCAGATCGCCTAAAATATTAGATTGTGGAGACGTGTGCTCAAATATCAATGCATATAGAGTAAAACAAACACACACACACCCTCCGTGGATTAAAAAAAAAACATGTCTCTTAGTCACAGTAGACTATGATGTCATTCGTTTTGTAGGCTATCTGTTGGGATTTGATCATTTGGACAATTTCCCTATTTCTTTAAGCTTCTAGGTTTACACTCTTTGTGCGCTACATCTGCAGCAGATTTACGCTCTACCTAGATTGGTTGTTGAAATCTTAATGCTGTTAAATTAAATAAAAAATGTTCCAGACAGGACTGGAGCGAATAGAGTGTCCGGCAGGAGAAGGCGGCGAGCAGGAACAGATATAGGGGCGAGGCGGAGGGAGCAACCTGGAGGAGAGGGTGCACTAACAATAGCGTGTCAGGACAGATCTGGTCTGTGCAAGCGGCAAGGTCACAAAATGAAACACGATTGCATTGTGTTTCACTCAGGTAACCTGAGCACAGCCAACACTGTCCCAGCTTGAGGGCTTCTACTGAGCAGGTACATACACCGTGTCTGTTCTAGCCCCTCGCCGTGATAAACGAGTGGGTGGTCCCCACTGTAAGTGCATGGGGACGGGACACCGTTGTGTCTGTTGACGTTATAGAGGTTACAAATGACGTCCCATATGAATACGTTATAAAATATTTGACATTAAATTACAATTGAAATTACTTTGACGACAGAAATAAGTAGTAGGCTACTTTCACTTACTTAAATAATGGATAAAGTGATCAACAGTGGTTCTCGAAATAGCCTATACGGTTTGGGATCCCTGATGGGTCTATTATTATTATTATTATTATGCGAAATTGTATTATTGTTTTAATAGGTTTAGTAACATTTAGGCTAATAAATACATGATATTAATAGTAAATAAATAAAAAATGTTTATTGTATCTGTACAAAAAAAGTGTATTAGGCTACATGATACTTTCTGCATTGTGTACTTTATCAATATACTGCTCTTTCTGTAGACTAGTTAAGCTAAAGCCTCTCCAAGAAACAGTAAGTGCTTTGTTGAATAACTACTAAATAATATCATGGTACAGAGTCCTGTTGTGTCTGCTCGCAGCATGATATCAAAGGGTTGACCTACTAAACCTGGATTTCCAACAAATGTGTGCTTGTATTGCCCATTGAATAAATGTGGGATAACTTAACCCCTGGCAAAAAGTAAATAAATCTTGTGCTGTTATTTTTTTAATAAAATTCATATCATGTTTATTCTGGTTTACAAAAAAGGCTTTTGTATGAGTTAGACTAGTCTTATATAGACCACCAGGGATACTAATCTCTCTCTCTCTCTCTCTCTCACTGGCTTTCCCACAACCCTACCCCTCCCCTTGACACTCTCTCTCTCTCTCTCTCTCTCTCTCTCTCTCTCTCTCTCTCTCTTTCGCACTACTGCATTGATGCTGTTACCTCCCTCAATGATGATGTCACCGGTTCAGTCGGGCTCAGCATCCTTGCCGAAAGCTGGGAAGAGAAGACAGAGCCATTTTGGACGTTAAGTGTGTGCAAGGCGCAACCAATTTCTGACTACCAGCTACCCTGTTGTCTAATAAAGCAAGTTACAGGACACTGCGTGTCGATTTCGGATCCAGTCGTCCATCTTAATGGATGGGAGAGTGGGAAGGAGAGAGCGTCTAACCCGGAGGAGAGAGAGCTGAGGACGAGACGAGGTGGAAAGTGGGTGTCCCGAAAAAAGACGAGCACGGTGAAACGGGGGAAACGAACATTATCATCATTACAGAGGTAGGATTCCTCTTTTTCCATTCTCCTGTAATGCAGCTTTAATGAGTCCGTATTTATTTACATAGTGTTGAATCTCCTGGGATGGGATTGGCTTAGGGTGCGGCCATTGAAGACACTGGCAACGTTTTAACATCTAGAACAGCGGTACAAAAAAATGACAATAGCTCTAATTTGTTCATAAGAACATTACCTATCATATTATGCTTATAGTTTTGGGAAAACGTGTTTTCAATTGTTCCTGGGCAGGAATTCATGAGTAGCTACATGCTTTGTCATCGATCGGTAGATAGGTAGGCTATGACAGACGTGATGAGTCCCTTACATATCAAAACGTGTAATTCTTTGTGATGCAAAGAAAAGTAGTGTGTCGTCAAACTGTACGCAAGCCTACAATAGCACATCAGCATTTTCCTTTCATATTATATTACGCTTTGTCACCTGCAAAATGGTGGCCGCCCAGTTGTGTCCTTATCAGCTAGTAGGTCTAAGATCAGCTTCATTGGACCTTGGTTATAGCACAAATATCCACATTATTCAATGAATGTGGATATTACAGTACACACGTTAATCCTTGGTATAACTGACACTAGGTTATATGATGGCATGGCCATATAAAATATTATTGGTGACTAAATAATCCTTGGAAATGCAATTAGCCCTGCTTGCTGTTTATGTCCAAGGGGAAGTGGAGAGGGGAGTGGGAAGCTTTTTAAAGCCCCCTCCCATCTAAGCACCATGGCATAGGCTAGTCATAATCAAATATGACAAAATTCACAGATCAATATCTCATGCCTTTGTAGCAGGATATTGCCCCTGCATCCATTTAAAGCCTAATGTTTATAAAGAAATGTAGCCTGCATAGCTACAGCTACAGGGTGTAACTGTAATGTGTTGTTTACTGAATCAGACATGAGTAAAGTCACATAATGTCAACAACATTTCATCCCCACACTAAATCTGTCCAGTGGGTAACAGGCAGCTGTGTGACAAAGCAGCTTCTTTTTACGCCCTACAATAATTATAAACCCTTAAATAATGGGAAAAACACAAAGATGACGCATTGAATTTTGCTGATTAGCCTATATTGATTAGAGATGCTGAGTCACAGTTATTCCTGTTATCCTCAAAATACCTCCATTATAACTCCATAGTAGATCCCGATCGATATATCGGAGGGCCGATATTGGCACATCACAGATGTATCCGTATTAGTGTATATTATGGCCGATATAGTGACATAAATAACAGTTTTTACAAGACGCGTCATGCATCTTACCATTAGATAACTGGCGGTTTCGTTGAGGCCTAATCAAATTCTTAGTCACAACTTCTTTTCAATGGTCACCATGGCAACACAGATGTCCTCATCAATCATCATCTTCAGTCAGAATTTAATACGCAACAGGGCGTAGCACTTTCGAGATTCTTTGTTTGTATTGTAATAATACAATATAAAAACATCGGTAGCAGATGTACAGTATCTTGTTATCAGATATATTTACTGCAACCATCAACATCGGTATCAGGCCCAAAAATATAATATTGGTCAGTCGGGCTCTGTTCTATGGTGATTATTATCATTATTAGTGGTGACATATTATTAGTCATATACTGTACTGTATGAGTATGATCAGTGAACACCCCCTCTTGTAATAGACCTTCTGGAGCTGAGGCCAGCTTCTGTGTGTGGCGAGAACATTGTAATAGCCTGACATTTAGCTGTGGCTGCACTTTCTTTGTCACCGCTATAGCCTGGTTATCCATCTGCCCCGGCTGCAGCTGACCATGCGTGCTCTTTTCATGCTATGGCCTTGCCGCCCTTATTGCCCTCACCACCCCAACCAGGGGGAACAAACGCCATGAGCAAAATGTAACAAATTATCTTTTACAGTGGGTGTACAGTAAGCATAGGCTCTCCAAAGTAGTGCAATATAATAATACATAATAATAATAATAATAACACAAAGGGCGCTCTGACATAGGATTGGATAGAACTTTATTCATCCTGAAGATAAAATATATTTACACTGTAAAAATGGTAGTCGAGTAGAATAAATGTGTGATTTTATTTCAGCTGAAAATAACAACGTTAAAGCAAGTTAAAGGTACACCGCCGTAAGTTTCTACCCCAACTCGTTGTTGTTTGAAACGGAGCTATCCAAGTGTGGTTGGCTGCAAGGGAAGGATTAGAGAATGGTGTGAGCCTACAAAAACTTTAGGGGGAGGAGTAGAGAACAGTGCTATCCACTCCCCCACTCTATGAGTTTCAAACCTAAACAAAAAGATTTTAAGTAAAGCTGGTTTCAACCACAAGGACAATTCCTTACACAATTTGGTGAGTGTACTTTTAAGATGAACTCCGAATAGCTTTTTACAGTTACAGTTACAGCATTTAGCAGACGCTTTTATCCAAAGCGACTTACAATTACATTGTTCTATTACATGGAGCAGATGGGGGTTAGGCATCTTGCTCAAGGATGCTTGCAGGTTGGCCGACTCTGGGGCTTGAACCCATGACCTTACGGCTGGGAGTCCAACACCTAGACCGCTAGAATATCCTGCCCCCAAAAAAATAAATGATCTAATTTACAATTAGGTCATTCAGCAGACGCTTTTATCCAAAGCAACTTACAATTCCATGATGCTATTACATGGAGCAGGTAGGGGTTAGGCATCTTGCTCAAGGATGCTTACAGGTAGGCCAACTCTGGGAATCAAACCCACCTTGCGGCTGGGAGTCCAACGCCTAGACCACTAGACTATCATGCCCCCCTTTTTTTTTACAGTGTGTTAGTGTGTTAAAAGATAAACAGAGCATACGAATACCATTCATTAGAATTGCCTTTCTCTCTCTCCTTCTATAGATCGCCCGCCACCAGGCCCTGTATCTGGACATACAAGTGGGCACCACAAGGTGCTAGGAAGCCGGTGTCATGGCAGGGGCTTCTGTGAAAGTGGCGGTGCGTGTCCGCCCCTTCAACTCACGGGAGATCGGAAAAGAAAGCAAATGTATCATTCAGATGTCGGGCAACACCACCAGTGAGTACTGCCACCACATTTCATGTAATATCTATAAGGTTCTAACCAGACTAAAGTTTCCATCTGGAAAATTCAGCATTGTCTGGGCAGGCAAGGACAGAGAAATACTGTTGTATGTATTAGCTGTTGACTATTAGCATTGCAGTTAGTTTGTGACAAACGAGTGGCCTTGAGCAAGTAGTAGCATATCTAGTAGCAGGTCTAGCTTGCGGTTCTTAAAATGAACTGCTCTTTGATGTCTGTGTAAAGACCATTGAAAAGTAATTTCAATACAATTCAAGACATCAATTAATAGATGTCTTGCACCGTAGAGGTGATGAATTTTAAAGCCATTCCTTGGTGGACCCAAAAAGTAAGGTAGGGATTTAGTTCATGTAAACACTACACCAGTTCTTATCTCTCCTCTCTGTTAAAAAGGTTAAATCAGGTTGAATAAATGGCAGGAATTAAAGCCTTGACTTTTAAACTGCAATAGCAGTCTAAAAGTCTTTTCTCGAATCGCTGCCTTAGATATGTATAAATTCATTAATGTAGCTGAACTATTCGCTAAAATGTGGACACACACCAAAACTATGAACTAATTAAATGATTACACGTACAGTATGAATATGTTATTGGGATAATTAAGTCCTGACCTCCCTGAAAAAATATAAATGCAACAAGCAATGCTGTTTTGACATCACTGTGTGACTAGAACGGCCATAATCTCTTAACAAATTTGGGCTTGTATTCGTCTTCTGTAGGGTTAGCCGGTCATTTATTAAAGCCTGGTTGATTATTAAAAAGCTCCCTGTCATTATTTTAAATCCATGTAAATGGGAAATTGTAACTAAAAACTACAACCCATTAATAGCCATACAACACAGTGAGTTGTTAATAATAGGTCAATGTATAGCAATGTGTTTTTCATTTAATTGCTGTATATACATTTTTAGCTTTCATTTTCTAGTTCAGTCATTTCAGTCAGTTCAGTTTCTATAACAGTCGGTACAGAACAAGAAGCCCAAGAAATGTATTTATATTTTCTATTATTTCCTTCTTCTTCAATATAAAGTATATAAAGTGTATTTACGCATGCACCTAGTTTTTTGGATTGCATTCCTTGGGATCGCAATGCTTGGAGCTCTGATCATGAGACTGGAGAGATACTTGATATCTTGTCTGCTTAGGAAGGTAAAGCCATTTGTTAATAATGGATGAGGTCTTCTGAAATATTTACAGTTCGGCCTAATTTAGCCCACCCCTCCCTCTGTGTTTTTGTCACGACTGACTAGAAACAACATTAAGCTGCCTGCGCTTTTTTGGACTATGATTTTTGACAATTCCAATTTCTGCCGAAAATTACGATATGATGCCCTTTCTGGTCTAATTCTCTGGCTGGTCTTAAGTACAGGCTACATTCTCTCTGCAAAAACAGTTTGTTTCAACTAGTTTAAAAATCTTGAAACATTGAAACACTGGGGGCTTATAGCCCAGACCAGAAATCTTTGAATTTTCACCTGATAATTGCACAATTTTCAAGTTATTTCAGAATAAACTGTGCTCTACCAAAAGGTTCCGGTGTCCCTACTGGTTTCCAAGCTAACTGGTTTCCAAATGCTTGCATGTGGTGTGCATGCTCGCGTTTACTTGACCGTAGAACACCTCTGGCAGCAAAATTCCACAAACATATTCCACAAAGTGTCACCTCATTACTACATTCGCAAATAGGCTCATATTACATCACGGCCCTCTACGTCTTAGAATGATTAAAAATATACGTTTTGAAACGCTAAAGTTTGCGTCAAGAAGGATTCGATCACGCTGTCACAAAATAATACATGTATGTGCCATCCTGGAGGAGCTGGACTGCCTGTGCAACCTGAATGGGCTTCAGGTACCGCCTCATGCTACCGGTAGTGACAAAGACGCTAGCAAAACGCTAAACTAGAGAAGAATCTGTCAGGAGAGAGCAATTGTCTGTGGCCACCATCTGGAAAACCCTTCCTTATTTGGGGGTTGTCTTGCCTCTCCAGTGCACCTGTTGTCACTTTCATTTGCACCAAAACAGGTGACATTGATTCATAATCGCTTATGCTTTCTAACTGGACAGATTTACATCCCTAAAGTTTAATTAACTTTGTGTTATACTGTGATGATTAGATGTTCCCTTAATTTTTTTGAGCAATGTATTTTCGAGGGCTATATGCTTGGAATGACAGATGAATAGATACGGGCACATTTTTGTAAAACATCTTGAGATCCGGGGCTATTCATAAAACATTCAGGGCTGTAGCCCTGAATACACTTCACGCCCAGGCCTTACAACACCACTGATGATGGGTATTCCATTGTCAATATGGCCTTTCTGTGATGTCCCCTGGATGTTAAGTTAACATTGTAATTTCTCTGTAATATCTCACAAACTTTTGTGAGATAAAAACTTTTCTTACAAATAACATTTACCATGCACAGTGTTTCTATATTTTCTGTGCCCTGTTGCTTCAAACATGGTCTATTGTGCACAGTCTACAAGTATACTTGTATTAAGATGTCAGGTCAGGATAATTGCATTACAATTGTACTTGTCGGTATTAATGGACCAGTACAGTGTGCATTAATTAATACGTGCTGTGGTACTTAATGGTGGCTGGGACATTAAAGAGCTTTTTATAAGCTTTGGTCAGCCATCAGACACTTTGTATGACACAGCAGTGCTCTCCATTAGATCAGAGGTTCTCTCTTTACAGAGTCTGTGGCTCTTGATGTGGACTCTGGGATATGAGCGGATTGGTGCAATGAAAAAAGCCCAGGGGTGGAAATGTCTGGAGGGGGTATAGAGGCAGGGTATAATCGCCCGCTTGCTTTATTGTCTGGGCCCAAGGAAGGAGGAACAGGGTGTTCGGGGGGGGGGGGAGCTTTTGTGTTTCTCCCACTTTACTTTTTGTGCTTTCACAGCCATAGGTCAATAGCTTGGTTCCCACAAACCAGGGGAGACACAGCGATCTCTCAGTGGCAGGCTTGGCTCAGAGAGCCACACCAACTCATTAGGATTCAGCAGATGACTATGCAGGAACCACAGGGATTCCTGCATACGGGATTGTTAGAGAGAAAGAACAATGTGTAAACTTTACAGATAGGTAGGTAGGTAGGATTTTAGAGCTATACATTTAGTGTAATTTGTTAGAAATGCCATAGACATCCGTCAGCTATCAGTGAGTTAAATGCTCTGTGAGAATATCTGCTCTGGTTGATAGCCCCTTCCTCTATATAAATCGATTTAGATTATTGACGGTGCCCGAAAGAATTCGGACCAATCAGAGCCTCCTTTCCCTGATAGTTCTTACGAATCTACCTTGCCTGTCAAACTCATGAATGTGTGCACAGGGCTACAACAGGTTTGTCAATGGCACTTCACAATGGGAGACCAACGGTTCTCCAGAGGTAGGGAGCAGAGGAGGAAGGGTTGGGTTTTTGGGTTGTTGATTTTCAAAATCTTACTCCCTTTTGTTCTCTTGTTAGCTAGCTATCGTTGCAACTCTCAAATCCTACCTACAGCACCGTTAAGGAAAAGAGGAAAAAAAGATTCAGATCACTACTAGGACAGAAAAAATCGAAAAGATATTGTTCCAACTATTGGTTGAATTTATAAAATGACAAATGACCCTTTAATGCAGTAAAGACGGCGATGATCGAGTGATGTGTCTATTTTCACCACTTCATTACATTATCGCATGAAGCGGGTATTATGTACACAACGTTTATTGATATTGGGATAAAAGGAAAGCTTGATGAAGTGATTGTAAACATGATGTGTGTGTGTGCTAAACATAGCATCTACGACAGGCTCTCCCTTTATTTTCAGCCAGTGGACTGTCACTCCATTAGCCAGACCCGCTTGCTCAGCCATGAGTCCTCCCCTATTGACGTGGGGCAGTCTGACCTGCGTCACTCGGTCACCATTACTGTACGTCAATCTTTGCTAGCCTGGACAAAGATGAGGCAAAGCCCTGTAGACGGTAACAGAGCCAGACAGTGTGAGACGTAAGCAAAGGGAACACCTGGCCTCTCAGTGTAGATCAGCAGCTGCTACAGTTATGAGAGTGATGTGTGCTCTTCCATATCCCGACATCACGTCGTCCGATTTGCATCGCATAAAGCAGTGCTTTTGACCTGTAACCATCAAAAATCAGTGGTTCATTGTTTGCGACCCTCCGCGTGCCATTAACAACCATAAATAACATTAAAAAAGTATTTATTTTATGTTTATATTAATTAATAAAGATAATCAAACAAGATTAGAAATGATAAAAAAGATAAAAGAATAGAAATACTGTAATGTCACTTCATTTGACTGGCCCAGCTAAGGGCAGTTTGAGACCCCTCGGGGAGGAGGAGGGCTTACCCACCGTTGAGAACCTCAGGTATAAAGCTTTGACAGACAGGCTAATGAATGTGGTTTAACTACTGAATACAGACAGCAAACTCACTGTGACCTCCCCATCTCTACTGCCAGACCAATCACTGCTGTTTGAGGTAATTGCTCTATCTGGAGGCAAGGCACATGAGATGGGGGATTGTATGAATCATCGCGCAATCAGAGATGACTAAGAAAAGAGATGTCATACCCCCGGCAGTGGTGTAATAGGTAGAGCTTGAGATGTGTGTGCCACGCTGGACATGAAAGGTTAGCCCTAACTGCTGTTTTTTTATGGAGTAATGAGGGTAAGATCAGACTTTTGGTAGAGCCAGAAGAAGCCTTGCTGTCATTAAATATTCATGCAGTGTCACAGGTCAGTTCAAGCAGCCCGCCCAACACACCACTGGCAAGGGTCACTGAACCCGTTTCACTGCTCCCCGGGTGCAACTCAGATGTTGCCCACTGCTCCCTGCCAGTGTGTACGTGTGTATTTACTGTGTGGTGTGTGTGTGTGTGTGTGTGTGTGTGTGTGTGTGTGCCATTATTCAGTGATGGGTTAAATGCAGAGAACAATTTCGTGTTTACCTCACTGTGTGTCCATGACAGCTGTTAGCTAATTATTAGGGA
>JAODLI010026831.1:0-20607 GCA_027575585.1 Percopsis omiscomaycus | reverse complement strand
ACAAAAACAAGTGGTCCAAAAATTCAAATGGATAAAATTGTGTGGCAAAATAACATGACACTTGAGCAGACTTAGATGACTTGATTAAGCCTAGAATACTTACCTTTTTATGATATGGCCACAAGGAGGGCAGAACTTATATAATGTAGCTCTAAACAACAACAATGAACATACCATAACTCTGTTTTATGTGTGTATGCCTACATGAACACAATCTTTACAATTTCCGTATTTCAGAATTTCTACTGCTATTGTATGTGATTTTCTGCCTAGTGAGAGGACAAGAGTTGTGTCTTGTTCTCTTATTGGACAGAAAATTCTCAGTATATAAATAAAAATTAACCTTATCTTCTTTACACCGCCATTTATTTTTCATTATTTGTGCATTCCCATTGGTGAAAGGCACAGTGGATTTATCATCACTACAGTGGCTGCATTGATGGATTTTAAACTATAGAATGTCATAACACAATATCTGCTTTGGTTGCATAGGTTAATTTGGGTTTCCAAAATCCATTAATTTGTATGCCACAGGCTTGGTGTGTTTATATTTTCTGGTAATATTAGCCCTTGTCTCTGTTCACTTGTTGTAAATTGGCCTCTCCGAGAAAGGTATTATTGTAATTCAACTCTCCCAACTGTTGAACAGGTAATGGAATGTCAAAATGGCATTTGTTACGGTGTGTGTGTGTGTGTGTGTGTGTGTGGCATATATCTGGATAGTCTAGTAGTCCAAGTGTTGGACTCCCTGCCAGAAGGTTGTGGGTTCGAGCCCCAGAGTTGGCCTACCTGTTAGCATCCTTGAGCTTACAGACGCCTAACCCCTATCTGCTCCATGTAATAGCACCATGTAATTGTATGTCGCTTTGGATAAAAGTGTCTGCTAAAAGACCTAATTGTAATTGTAACTGAATGTGAAAATCAAGGGCTTGAGAGCAGGGCAAAGAACGATGGAATGTTTTTGTGTTTGCACCCTAATACTTAATACCAAGCTGTCTGGTCCACTCTAGAACCTCCAAAACATGCTGTACCAGACTATTTGATTTATTTTCTCCTTTGCAGTCCCAATAGAATATTTTACGCCCGAAGTGTCTAGGCTACTGCCCCAAAATCAGTTTCGAAAAACTGTATTGAAGTGTATTTTGTTGGTCAGGGAAAGTTTCAGGTTAAATTGTCTGTTAAGTGAAAGTGTTTCTTCCTCAGTGTGTCCCTCACCTGCCACTATCTTTCTCTTTCCTCCTAGTCTCTCTTTCTCTTGGTCTATCTATACTGTTCTCACTATATAACATACATTCACCCTCTCCCCTCCTCCGTCTGCCTCACTTATGTAAATTTGACCACATTATCACACCAAAATGTGTCTCCTGTTTGCTTCGAACTATGCAACAGAATTCTCCGGTTATAGACTATGGTTGTTTCTTAATTTTTGTTTTCCATGCGCGCTTTCTCGCTCTCTTTCTGTCTTATGTGCTTGTCTTTGTCTCGGTGAATGTCTTACTTTTTTTGTCTCCCCCACAGCTCTTTTTACTGAACGGAACCACACTACATGTACAACTATGTATGTATGTATGTATGTATGTATGTATGTATATGAGTGTACACCATGTACACTCACCCTGAACTTTTCTTTACTCTTTTGTAAGATATGATCGTGTGGAATGCCTTGGTCTTAGTGTCATGTCGTTTGAACCTAACAGAAAAAAAAATGATAATCAAGCAATTGAGGTAAAAGTTATATAAATATATAGAATTATATATAAATATATATATATATATACATAAAATAAAGCCATTGGGATTTGAAATAATTTAGTGTCAAGTTGTGATTATTCTTCCTGAGGTGTGTGATGTTACATGTTACATAAGCCTTACCATAATCTTACACTTTTTAATCTTCACTGTTTTCTCACCACAGTATTAAACAGATGCCTCTCATTTCCAGACTTGTGCTAGTTGAAACTCGCTCAAATGCAAAAAATACTGTGCTAAAGCTAGCTCAACATTGCCACCATATGGACACAAGTTGTTTCATCTAGAGGACAACTGGATGCCAGTTTTTTTTTTTTTTTTAAAGACTGCAACGGTTAATTAGAACTATTTTTTTTTTAAGTGTTCATTATAACCTATAATAAACAATAAAAAATAGTGGGGCATTAGTTGAGAAATGGTTTGATGACTGTTCAACAATACTGTGTTAATGAAGCAAGGCTATAAAGCATTTAAAATGTAATGATTAAATAGTTTGTTAAATTGAGAAGCTCTCTCAGCATGATGATGGTGTTATGGATCACTGTAGGAAAGTATAAAGCAAGAGAGGACGACGTTTATTAGTAGTCGTAGCATTAGCAGTAAAGCTCGACATTAAACTCAATACAGTACTGTACTTTGCTGGGATGATGGCCCAGTGTAGCACCGCCCCACCCAGATTGACAGTTGGCCGATCCAATCAGAGTTGAAGTCGAAAATATAAATTTTTCTATCGCATGCAGACCAAAAAGAAGTGTGGATTTAATTTAGTATCATTGGTAATTAACTGGTACACAGACAATTTTAAATTTAGCTCATCCTACGACTGCACTTTGGGGTGATCCTAAATTTAACTGCCCATCTCCACAGTCTTACGTTGCTGTGCTCTCAGCAATTTAGATCAGGAAACAACAGGGAATAGTAATTCATTTCATTGTATCTCTTCTCGCTAAAGCTATATTATCCAACCCTTGTTTGTTCATATTTCCCCCCACTTTCGTTCCCTCACACCCACGGAAGTCATCTTTAATGGACTGAATTAGGAGTCGATTTTGTCTCCATCTCCCGTCTCTACCCCGACACCCACGGGCCTCCGGGCTGGCCTGCATTTCTCACCAGTGGATACCTTGCTGTGAAGGTGTTGCCAAGACGACTGTTTCCATTGGTGACTGTGGCAGTCCCGCAGTAATGGGAGACTCCAAACTGTCTGCATGGCTTCATTAAGGGGTAGCTTTAATGTCACCCACCCAGACAACAGCTCCAGGGGATGAGCATGTTAACTAGATAAGGGGGCGGAGGTGATAAGTGCGCATGTGTTTCAAAAAGTTTCCACTCTGGATTTTGTTTGTTTCTTTGTTTTTACCTTGTCATTGTTCAGTCACAAGGAGTGAAATGAAGAGATTTATGATACATTGGGAGCGCAATCGCTCCATTGTCACTGCTTCAAAAATCATCAAAAATGCTTAGTTCTCAAGTGGTGCAACTGCTTTAAAAGGGATAGAAGGATTATTTAGACAGAAATATATATATATAATATATATGAAATATATATGAAATCGGAGGGATAATAAATTCAACCCAGGAAATTGAATTCCCCTCCATTTGACAGTACCTTATTATGTAAACAATATCTCAGAATCATGTCAACGACCCTTACAATAAGAAGCACAGGGCAGTTTTGCTTACACAAAATATCTAAAGAACCATGAATTTTCTTTCTACTTTTAATCAACCGTCAAGTAGATTATAGAGCTCGTGTCACTGGAATTTGCATATAAAAAGGACATTGTGTATCCATTAAAATACCTGACAGGTGTGTGTGTGTGTGTGTGTGTGTGTGTGTGTGTGTGTGTGTGTGTGTATATACATTATGTTGAGTGTGTATGTGTCAGAGGGCTGTATAAAAGGCCTGGCTGTCACACTTACCAGCAGAAACGTCCGCCACTCAACGGAATTACATTACCTGTCAAGCATGGAGGTAAGTGATCATTATTTTTACACTTAACAACTCAGGAATTGCAGTAATTTCTTTAGGCTGTCCATGTCATTTCTCATATCAGTCACCGTGTTAGGTCAAAAGTACTTTTTTTATTCAGAAAGTTTGTTGATTAAGGTCATATTGCAGTTAATCCTCACTTAAAGGATGGTTCAGCTTTTGCTTTTCAACATACTTTTTTCACCAGTGAAATAATGGAAACCGTTTCAGATTAAGATATTTTGTTCTATAAATATCCTGCGTGACAACATTGAAGGAATAGATTTTTGACTTGATTTCCAGTTTTCATTTAAGTATTTATTTTGTAATCTTAAATAAACATTACTTTCCATTGCTTTAGGAGCCTGGTAATATTTAGAGACTTAATATTCTGGTGTGAAAGAGCAGTTTAACAAAGACCCAAAGTTGAATTTGTTTGTATGCTTTTTATCCTAGAAAATGCTTGTGCCGCTGCTCTCTGTCATGTTTCTGGTTGTCTTCACAATTGGCCAGTGTCAGGAGACTGAGAGGTGAGTGTAACGTCTTTTTCATTCATTTGTGGTCAGCATTATGTCTCATTGCTGTTAGTAGGCCGTTCTACATTAATAGACCAAATTAAAAGTGGATTGGTATGAAAACAGCACTGGACACAATCTCTCCAAATAACGGTTTGTTGTATTTTAATAACAACTAGAATACAACAAACCGTTTTAGGCTGAGAGGTAATACTACAATATATTTTTGTTTTACTTTACTAATAAGTTCCTATTTCTCTTAAATAAAATAAAATTTCACTGTAGCAAACTAGAAAACTAAAAATGTTTTAAATATGCACTTTGACCCTCATTCAACTGCTCTTAATATCAAAGTATATTGTTTTAAATTCAGTGTAATGTATGTGCCACAGTGTACAATTTAAAATTCTATGAAAATATGTATTATGTTAAAATGAATTACTTAGTTTGTGTATAAGTGTTTCTAATATGTGGCAACCAGAGAACACTGTTTTGTAATGACTTATGGCAACTAGCTAATTGTTTAACTCTTCTTTTAAATTTATATCAGCATTTAAATATATTGTATTTTATTTATTTCATTTAAACAGGGTGTGATACAGATTTGTATGCCTAACTGCAGTTATTGTTCAGATAAATTACTTGGTCATAGGTGACAAGACAATGGTCCGACTTTATTGTAGGGTTGGGCGATATTAGAGAGATTTCACTATACGGTTAATACGGTGTATTTCATAATGTTGAATTCAACTGATTCGCTAAAATAGGCATTACCAGATTTAATTTTTTTTAGATAAACCAGTTCTCAATTTCCAAAAAATATATACTATATGGTGATACATTACCATATATTACATACATACACAACTGTTTTTGTCCATATCGCCTACTTTTACTTTATAGTGTGATTACTCCCCCTTAAAGGCATACTAAGTAGGTAATACCTTACATCATTACACAATGTAATATTTCATATAAAAGCTTCCTATTTCTAAATTGAATGCATACATGCATAATACCAGACCTCCAGTCTGCACGCAATCCCTGGGTTGAAAGAAAATACCTTTCGTTAAAAGCCACAGCACCATTGTGTTTGAATGTACATTTAGGCAAATGATTAGAGGCAGCACATTCACAAACACACTCTCGCGCAGACACACACAAACACACACAAAAACACAGGTTGTTTGACCTTACAAGGCCTTTTCTATTAATAACATCCCCCTTGCGGCCTAAAGATGAAACGCTAAATGACACCTGTTCTTTCCCCCTTGTGTCCTCCCATTCAGCCGCAGAGCAGTGACAGAGCACCAGCTCATGCACGACCGTGGCCGCACCATGCAGAGCCTCAAGAGGCTCATCTGGCTGTCCAGTGCAATTGAGGGTCTCCACACCGCCCAGGCCCGCTCCTCCTTCCTCAGCCTGCCCAAGGCCCTCAGCTCAGAGTTGGGCCCCAGCGCTACTGGCAGACCCCAGGTTGCAGAAGTGCAGAGCCAGCATCAGGCAGCAATGGAGTCCCTGCTGAAAGACTTTTTTAATCCCTAACTGAAACCACTCCCCGAGAGGGAACCCTAGCAGCACCTATAGGCGAGCGCATGCAACTACACCTGCATGTATTTATTATTTTCCACCCCGAGGACAAAAAAATATTTAAGCCTGATTTTATAAATTCCATGAATACTCTCCAACCCCCAAACATAGCCTATTGTAAAACACTAGAAAACGTAAAGTACCGGTTGTTAATTACATAGTAATTTCCCTGAAATTAGTTCAAGCTACTGTAGGTAAGATTTGTATGGAGTATTAGGGCCACATTGTAAAGAGAAAAAAAGAGAATTAGAAATAAAGTTGTAATTTTACAAGAAAAAATTATAATAATTTTGGGAGATGTAAGCAGCGATAGCCTTGCAGTCAACCACTACCAGGCATTTCCACCTCCAGTTTATTGCACACTCTTTTTAAAGTACGAATACTTATGACGATGTGGTGCTGATGTGCCCAAAGACTAAGTATTTAGTTATTTGTGAAACCTATAGTCTACTGAAGTACAGTTTCACAAGACGCTTCACGTTCGTCAGGCAAAAGGCTGCTCTTCTAATATTTCTCCTGTTTTGGCTACAAATAACATGTAGCCTAAACACGTCTTTATTTTCGTAATATTCTGACTTTTTTTCTTTATTCTTGTAACATTAGGACTTCATTCTCGTAATATTAGCCTATGACTTTTTTCTCTTAATTACGACTTTATTCTTGTAATATTATTTTATGACTTTTTTCTCTTAATTATGACTTTATTCTTGTAATATTAGCCTATGACTTTATTCTCTTAATTATGACTTTATTCTTGTAATATTAGCCTATGACTTTATTCTCGTAAATATTCCGACTTTATTCTCAAAATCTCAGATTTTTTTTCTACAATGTGGCCCTAAGAGTCCGTAGTAGAGTTAGCTAGCTAGCTAAAAAGAATGAAATAGAGTATGATTTTGAAAATCAACAACCCAAAAACCGAACTCTTCCTCTTCCTCTTCCTCTGCTCCCTCCGTCTGGAGCCCATTGGTCTTCCATTGCGAAGCGCCACTGACTAACCTATTGTAGCTGTCTGTGCGCAATTAATGTGACAGGCAAGGTAGGTTCGCCGGACCAATCAGGGAAAGGAGGCCCTGATTGATTCAAAATCTCCGGGGGCCTGGCAAAACCTAAATCAACTTATATAGAGGCAGGGGCTATCAACCAGAGCAGATATGCTGACAGAGCATTTATAACACTAAATTTATAACTCTATAATCCTACCTACAGCACCTTTAATTACAGTAACATACAGGGAAAATTATAGCATATACACAATACTTTAAATTCATCTCTGTACTGTATGTCACTTGGTAATTTCCAGAAATGACTTCACAACAAATGTAAAGGGTTACTGAAACCGTGGAAATTAGTATATGATGTGATGTCAATTGTAAAATAATGAATTGTGAATTATTATCTCATAGTGCTCATATTTTTTGCAGAAGAATGCTTTCAGAACATTTGGGATTTTGTAAGCATTGTGATAGAAGTAGTCTTCTCTCTCATTCTTTCTGGGTGAAGTTCTGCATGATAGTCAGATATATATAAATATTCTAAATGTTATTTCTACGATGAAGAAATGTTGTTTTCAAAATCTTAAAAAAAAGTTTTCAAAAAGGTAGATTTGGAAAAGGTAGGTAGTTATTCTTTTTAAATGATCACTCATATGATATAGTTTTTCCATTGTAACACATATTACGCAGATAAGCATCTTTATATATACACAGGTATATATATATATATATATATATACACTGTAGTTCAGATATGAATGAATGAATATGAAGGGATATTAGGATATTGATGACTTATAGGGAATTTACATTTCATATCATTTACCATATCATTTACCTTTTTATTTCTGTAAATTAAAGCGTACATTCCTTAATCAGCTATCTTGTGTCTAAAGGCAGCACATTTTTCATGTGGCTATTGGCATAATTATTGCATTTTCACAAAATATTAATATTGTACATGCAAAGTTGACTGTTTTGATTGACACCCAAGAATATGATGCCCTATTGATGTAAGATATGAGATATAATACCAAACCAATGTCAAAAGAATATTGTTTTAAATGGGAAAAAAAGTCCAATAACGCATCATACACACAATATATGATCAATAAACTTTATTGAATGCAACACCCATTTTAAAGTGCAACCCTATTCTAATATTCTCAGAATTATAAATGTCTTAAATTATTTGTTTTCTTTAGTAAAAAAAAGTGTTTCAATCATTCAATCAGAATAAATACAGACAAAACTGTGTTTTATATATGAATCAAGAGGATAGCATGTGTTGAGTAAAACAATATTTGTTGTGCTAGAGAAAAAAGCTGCTCGACATTGGTGCATAAAAATGTACTACTGTCAATACCCATTTCCCCTACAAGACACATTAACGTTTCAGATCATATTAACCAATCTAATGTTAAAATGATCATCTTTATTCATGATTACCTTGCACAAGCAATGTGGCTTCTTGATGAGGTTGTAACAATGTTTTTCTTTTTCTTTTTTTTACTTAGAAAGGCAATGCTGATTTTTTACTTGATCTTAAGGTGAGCAATTTGAGTTTATGTTAGGCTTTTCTGCCTAGCATCTCTCTCACTCTCTCACTCTCTCTCACTCTCTCTCACTCTCTCTCACTCTCTCTCTCTCACTCTCTCTCACTCTATCTCTCATACATACAATTAGGGCTTTTATCCAAAGTGACTTACAATTAGATGCTGCTATTACAAGGAGCAGATAGGGGTTAGGCATCTTGCTCAAGGATGCTTACATGTAGGCCAACTCTGCGGCTCGAACCCTCAACCTTCTGGATGGGAGTCCAACACCTAGACCAATAGACTATCCTGCTCCCCATACAGTAGTGAAATAAAGTAAAGTATCCATTACTATATGCTATGGGTGCAGGTAGGGATGACCAGGAGATAGACACACCCAGCTGGATTTCTATGTCAAGACAGAAAGTTGGACATTGAGACAAAGTCACAAATCTTTGCTTCTTATATTCATAGAGTGAGATAACTGCGAGAACAAAGAAAAGGTTCAGCGTCAAAAGAGGTCTGATGACTCAGGCTAATGCTATCCTTGTGATGACATCGATTTATCCTGTTTCAACTGCTAGTACCCTGTTAACCAAGGCGGTTTACTTAGAACTACACTTCTTGAATTACATTTTACTCTTTTCACGCTCATGAACATGGTCAGAGATCATAAAAGCATCCCTCTGAACACTCACTGTGGTTATTGCAGAATGTCTGCTAGCTTTTCGTGGTAATACTCGTAGTTGTCCTTACAGTCTTCCCAGAGGTTCAGGGGGCTTTCGTCGTTCTCCACAAATGTGTCCCAGGTATAGGAGAAATCTAAGGGCTTCATCACCCTCAGCTTACAGCCCGCTGCATGTAAGGCTCTCAGCCCAGCCTGAATCTCAGGTTCCTCCCACTCAAACAGCCGAGCTGCGAAGATAGTCAGCTTCAGGTTTTTCCTGGCCTTCAGGACATCAACTACTTTGGATGCACAAGCTAAGCAGGGACTGGAGGACACATACCTGGAAAGAAGAAAGGGGATATGAACTTTCTGGGACTGAAATTAGGTTACAAAATATTATGATTTTCTGGCATTCTTGAAAATGCAAGAACCAACCCCCCTCCCACTTCGCACACGTTTGACACATACTCTTTAAGAGTTTAAAGGGAAACTTCGGGAATTTTTAACCTGAGTCCTATTTTTCCATCTTAGAGCATCCAAAATATCATTAGGAACAAGTACCGATCAAAAATGTTCCAGTATTGAGTTAGAATACAAAAATTGTTGATGCAAAATCACTATATACAATAAAATCCTATGGGACACTAGAAACATTGGAAACATAGGACAATATTTTTGCCGCTGACTCAAAATGTTATAAGTGTCTGGCAACATAGAATAGATCCCTACAGAGATATACCTGTAAGTATGCACATGTATATATCTGTAGGGACCCGTTCTATGTTGCCAGACTCTTATAATAACATTATGAGTCTGTCAGTGGAAAAAATATTGTCCAATGTTTCCAGTGCTCCATAGGATTCCATTTGTATAGTGATTTTGCGTCAACGTTTTTTGCGTACAAGAGAATCAGTACTTGTTCCTACTGAAATTGTGGACGCTCTAAGATGGTAAAACAGGACCCAGGTTGAAAAATCCCGAAGTTCTCCTTGAAGATCGTTATGTACCAGGTGACTGTGTATTTGATTGCAGGGTTACAATCGGGCAGCGTCTGTACAAAGAAGGCTTCTTCTGCGTGAAGGCCAGTGTGCTCGTCCTCCAGAAAGCCCCTCAACAGCCCGTTTACTATGTCCCCCATGTCCACCAGGTAACACAGAAGGGTCTTGTTGCGACCGGACGAGTACTCCACGTTCTTGAACTGAAACTTGAAGAGGAAAGGCTCAATGCGGTCCCTGTGTGGGAGAGAGCGAAGGAAATTATAGCACTGATAGGCAACTAAAGTTAAAGGAGCACTGCGTAAAATTTAGAAAATGTACATTTAAAATGAAACGTCCAGAATGCGTCTGTAAACTTTGTTGAAATATTTATTTTAAGATAAGATTACACTAGGATTTGCACAGGCTGCAAAAAACTTCGTTCCCCACCTGCAAACATGGACAGAAATTTTTATCGAATAATATGAGTTATTACAAAATGATCCTGGCTCAAAGTCTAGTTTATTAACAGGACTGATGCCGGTAAATTTGGATAGAGGAACCTCATGTCCATGTCCATACTCTGGAAGCAGGCATCAGTGTGCATACCCTCTCACAGAAGCCGCAGCTAACAGAGTTGGCAGCAATTAAATAAAGAAATGTCTATAGGGTTATGTCAGTAGTACGGAATAATCTAGGATTCTATCCAATATACCTTGTCTTCTGACAAAACTAATCTCACTTCTGCAGCTAGGGGCTAAAGGACAAGCTTTGGTATATTTTTTGTGGTTGCCGCTCAGTTGTTTATTTTACTGTGTTAAATGTTAGAGAACTGGAAGTAGGATTAATTTATAATTTTTATAATTTGGGATTAGAAATCACCGCCACCAGTTACATGTATATTGACCTACTGCAGTGGTAAGACGAAAGAGAGTGGTGGAGTGAGAAAAAATAACCACAGTGTTTACCTACACTCACTGCTATCGATCTATCTATGAATGCAAACCCCAGTAGATGTTGTGAAAGGAGCCCATGGATTGAGAGACAGACCCCATGCCAAAAGCCCAAATGTGGGTAACCGGCCTTGATATGCTTCATTTGGCTGCCTTGTTTTATACTTATAGACAACAGCTGTGAAAACAACTTGTTTAAGCATCTCATAAGTACACATAAACTCTAGCACCTGCTGGCAATACATTGACAGGAGGTAGGGGGGGTAAAATGGGGGTTGGCTGGAATCTGGCGCTTGAAGCTTTAGTGCACAGTGCTGTCAGATAACCAACAGAGCAATGCAGGCCAGGGCTATTTTTAGGGCATCAGTATGGCCCAGAATGGAAATCTAGCTCTTTATTATTAGTCCTGGGACTCTGTGACCCATTACTTATTAGCTAGCTCACTCAGAAGACTTGGGAATGGGTTACATTTCCTCTTCAAGCTTGACATCTGTCCTTATGTTTGCCATAAAATGGGCAGATAATGATGCTATGGTTGCTTCAGGTAAAAAGTATTTAACATTTTTGGTTTCTGATAAAAAGCTAAATATTATGAAAAACAATTTTTAATATGAAATTGTTTTGCCTTTTTACACTGATCCAATTGTTTTGTTTGGAACAAGATTGTTTTGGATCCACAGTGACTATTGGTTGTATTTTGACGCTAACTAATCTTGTTAGCATCTGGCATTATGTGAGCACTGGCGCGTTTTACTGACATTACAATTGTATGAGGGGCCCGAGGACGTGGCACCCCCTGGTGTCTGAAAGCAGTATACCAGTCCACATGAACAAAAGTGAATATGGTAAATAAATCTGTGGAAAATTATTAATTTATTGATTAGAAATCTATAAACCCGTTCCTGCTCACAACTTTCTTTATAATCCTGCTTCTTGGGCTTGGGCTGTTTCTTATATACATTAGTTTCTACAAACACAATATCTCAATATTTTTAACATATCTAGCACTTAAGTAAAATGTTCATTTGTATAAGGTTTTCTTCGAAGATGTGAATATATGAATGCGCATATTATTTCCTTTCATACTGAATGCAAAAAGAGCCCCACCAAAGTCATCATGGCCTCCATTTCTCTCTGTTGCTGATTCATGTTGAGTCAAGTTTATCTGTCCATGCTTGGTACACATAACGTCCAACTGAAGAGCTTCAAGAAGATCAAGCAGAAATGATGATGATGATTAATTTAACTGAGGCTTTACAGTATAAATATATTTGACTCGACATGAATCAGCAAAATTTGGAGAGAAATGGAAGCCAGAGAAATGTGTTGACTTTGGTGGTTCTCTTGCAAAGGTAATAATATGTGCATTCATATATTCAAAGAAAATTTTACTTAAGTGCTAGAAACGTTACAAATATTGAGATATTGTGTTTGTAGAAACAAATGTATATAAAAAAAAACAGGCCAAGCCCATGAAACAGTTTGTAGATTTCCATCAGTCAAAAAATCAAAAGTCATTATCTTCCACAGATTTATTTACCATGTTCACTTTTGTTCATATGGACTGGTACACTGCTTTATTAGCAGATTAGCTAGCTACAAATTATCAAATCATAGATAGATCATGTTTTAGCTATGAGGTGCACCACTTTACAGGTGATACTAAACCTTTTAGTCACTGTGGGTCCAAAATAAACGTACAAAACATTTGGAAATGTACAGGCGTCACAGTTTCTGACTCAAAGGAACAGCACGCATACAGCCACTTACCCTGTGATAATCTCAAAGGGAGGAAGCTCCATTAGTTCCACCTCCACATCCCCATTCCCTCCGTTAGTGGCGGCCCCGTTAGCCGCTGCCCCTCCGTTAGCCGCTGCATCTCCCTGTGCGGCCACCGGCTCTCCTTCTGCCACAGCCTTTTCTTCTTTCTTCAACTCCTTCTTTACATCCTTTGCTGCTTCGGGGGCTTTGTCTTTCCTGTCCTTTTTCCTCGTTAGCGTGGGCTTTTTGTCGGCCATTTGGGAATACTGTCCAACAAATGTGTTGTAAAGTTGAATGTTTGAAGAGAGGGGAAGAGAAACCCAGAGAAAAAACGTGTTAAATAAAATGAAGGAAAGAGAGAGAGAAAAAGGGAAGAGACAAGGAATGGAATGGGTGACTGGGAAAGAGATAAGAGGAAGAAATAGAGTGAGGGACAGAGAACGTGTGTGTGTGTGTGGGGGGGCAGGCAAGATGCGCACAGGCAGCTGCAACTCAAACACACATCTATAAAAAGACTTGGGGGGCAGGGCCCCAAGGCCTGTGTTATAGTAGAGCTGTGTGTGTGTGTGTGTGTCTTGGTACAGGATGGTAACACCATAAGCCAAGGAGATCCAAAACATTGTTATGGGGTGTGTGCAGTACTATTCACAATGTGGAGTAGGACTATGGGAAACATATGGTGTCTAAAGGTGTTACAGGACGATTGTGTTCAAACAAAGGAGAAGGAAGAGAATAAGAGACTGACAAGAAAGTGGCTGTACTCTATCTCATTGAGCCTTGTGGTGGGTTTTACTTCAGTTTACTAGCTTACAACATGTACTTTTGCACTGTATCTGGTTTGCGACTGTCTCTCGAGATGGGCTCTTTTGGTTTATCAGCAATGTGTTGTGACAATATTGGGTTTATGAGCTACTTTGGAACTTGGCTACCTATTCATGCCTAAAAGAAGGCCTCTCCGAAAGCTTGCGAATTAAAACAATTTTTGCACAGATCTGAGTGTGCAGATGCTTCTTTACATTTATTTAGAATATTTAATGCTCCAGCACCTTACCCAGGCCTGATACCGGATGAGCAGCATTTTTTCCTCTATTTTGGAACTGGGCTAGATAAAATAGAAATGGGGGAGGAGAGTATAAATAAGAGCTAGCTAGAGCTAGCCTACTAAAGTTTGCTATGTATTTGACATTTGCAGTCTAGTTTGATTTTGGCGGATGAAGAAATATTGATTTTACCCTACACTGCTTCTCCAGCAAGACCATAGATTTTCACTGCTCTATACACTTCAAGTTCCACTGGTATTTGTGTCAGTAATCTAATGCACAAGTATTTTTCCATTGCCCCGCGGATGCACCGGTTTATTTCATTCTCTTCTCTAAATATAATTTACCTATACAGTATATAGAGTGCTTTTCAACAGGAGTAATTTAAATTATTGCAATGGTTTCTTCCAACAACCTCCAAGAAAACACTGACTAAGGCTGAAACCACAAGATATCATATCCAGAAAAGTGTATGGTTCATTTATTTGAGCAGATCCATTCAGGTCTTTCTCCACTAGAGGGCAGCAATACATTGTAATTTGTGTAGTTTGTTTAAATTAGACGATTTTTATCATTTTTAAAATAGACAGTTGAGAAGGAAACGATTGCCCTTGTGTAAAATTCAGAGAACGCAATAAATATTGTTATTACTTGTTTTGTCATCACGTTTGTATTATTGTGCCTATTATTATTATTATTATGCCATGTAATTCCATGTGAGATGACATTTAGATGGTATTACACATACATGAATAAATTCAGTCAGACAGTACCTTGATTTAAATTAAAAAGCATACATGCCTATACACATACAGTTCAAAAGTCAAACTAATGAAGTCTCTATCTGTGATTACTTATATCACTATTACTATATTACTACTTGATTGATTACTATATAATGGCAAACTCTGAAGCCAAAAAAGCATCTTGAAATTTACTTTTTGACATTAAATTGTCTTGAGTTGTGTTGAGACATCAAGTGAATAAAGTTTTTGTCAAATTTTCATGAATGATGAAACCAATAGTAGTTTCAGTCCTGAGCAGGTCATGAAAATTGCTCACAGAAGAGATATGGAAGTAAATGGAGAGAGAGAAGGGATGAAGAAAGGTAAAACAGAAGGAAAAGAGAGACAGAAGAAGAGAAATATGGAAGGAGATAAAGGTAGTGGACTCAGACTTTCGGACACCACTGTACATCAATATTGTACCAACATAGGAATTTATGGTCCATGACATAGCACGTATTTATGATGTCTTAATAAAACTGTATTTCTAAGGAAAGATACTGTGTTTATTTTGATTCCTGCTGTTAATCAAGATAATGAAGACGGGGAGCAAAAGATTAACTCAAACTTTCCCCAAAAACAAATATTCTAGTTTTCATGTAAGCCTTGGGCGAGTATGTAACTGTAACTGTAACATTTTAATCATTAAACAATGCTAACATTGTGAATAGGTAATGATTTATATCAGCCTAATATTTAAACAAAAAGTTATTTATAATAGCTTATATTCAACACACACAGGTCGGAATTTCCAGTTCAAGAGCCTGTATCATAATCTAAAAGATCACATGACTCCAGAGACTGCGGATTACAAATCACTGTGTGAACATTAACTGGTGTCTACTGGTATGCTGGAGTGGTTACTGAGTAAACCAAATCCCTTAGTCTACGCCCCTCTTTTTGTAACCCCTCTGGCTAGTTTCTGTTATGGTCTTTGTTGTGTTTTTCTATCTAATACTCCCTTCTCACACTCTCTTAGCCTTTCCCCTCCGCTTGTCAGATCCTTTCAGTAACCGCTAACCCTCAACTCCCAAAAATGTTGAATAGAGCAAAAGGGCCATGCTCCTGCTAGATCCTGGTATTAGAAGATATGGCTATGATAATAATACAGACTTTATTTGAAATGCGCTTTTCATCTGTTTAAATTTGTTTAGCTGTAAAGCTGTTTAGAACGATTGATGTGAAAGTGCATAGAGAAACAGATGCTAGTGCAACAGAGGCTAGTCGGCTGGTTGGCACCGACAACACTACCAGGGCGCAAGAGTTGCTCTGTCCTGAGACCGCAATAGTGGAATAAGCTTCCTGCAGCTGTCAGGAAAGCAGAGTCACTACATCTCCCGACCCACCTCTTCAGAATCCACCTTGGTACCTCTGCCACTGATCTCTCTACCTCATAGCACTCCCATTAACCGAACCACATGGCTATCTCTTCAAAAATGATATAAAATTCCTGCTCTATGTTGCTCCTTCTCTAGGATCAACTCTTGGGTTTAAGCTGTTTGAGGATTTTGAGGATTGAATGGTAGTTGATATGTAATGTGTGCTGGGAAATATAGCCTAAATACTAAGTTAGAAACTACTAAGTTAGCCCTGATGACATGCTGATGACATATATTCTAATGGAATGTTGTTTGCTTACGATGGTGTGAACTATTCAGCTATTGACTAATTAGATTAAGTCTGCTATCTGCTGTAAATGTTTAAATGTATCCATTACTTTACGTGTCTGTTGTGTTTATGCTTGTGTGTACCAGTGTAGATAACTGGTAGACACAACCATTGAGCTGTGTTACTTAATTAATTTTTTGATATTTAAGTATTGAAAGGCCAAATACTGTGGCTAAACCAAATGTCTTGTTCACATTAGTTTCTAGTAAGTGTTCAGGGACTACTGGTACTATTAGTGGATGCAACAAAGCCATCTGAAGTCAGGACTGCAAAGAAGAGAATCGCTATTGAACACTGGCTACTCTATCCATCCACTGTAATATAGTAGGCTACAAGTCACAAACAGGGCTAATGCAACATTACAAGAGGCTGCAGAGAACAAACGGCAGTTTCAGACAACACAGCATGGTGTTTCTATTTTTATTATAAAATGTGTTCATTTGTTGTTGCTAATTTAGTGAATAAATGACCCTGTTCACAGACGTGACATAGCAGGTTAAATACAGCTGCAGCTAATAAAAGTAAGAAGTTTGATTAGGTGTACCAATGCCACTGACAGTTAGTAAAAACAGTGTGCATCGTATGTATCGTTCATTGAACGAGATCGGAGCATTCTGGGAAACCAGAAATGTCACTGAACGCCTTGGTGAACGACTCTTTGAACGAATCCTTTCATTGAGTAAAAAGATTAGAATCTTTGATAAAGACTTGAATCTGCCATCTCTAATTATTAGCTGTTACAGTAACGATAATCATATGCCATGGGTTTAGTATCTCAGAAACTGCTGATATCCTGGGTTTTTCCAGTCAGAGTTTACAGAGAATGGTGCAAATAACTAAAAGACATCAAGTGAGTGTCGGTTTTGCAGGGCAGAAATGCCTTGTTGATGAGAGAGAGGAGAAGGGCCGGACTGATTCAAGTTGATAAAACCATCCTCCCCCGCCTGTCATAATTACCCCTCTAGTGAAAGGCCAAAGTTTCCAAAGTGCTCTTGATGTCATCATCATGAAGGAGTACAAAGGCCTATAGTGTAGTGTTCAATACCAGGTCCCTGTTGATATAAGCCACTGCTTCAATTACTGTATGTCAACACATAAATATAGGTTTAAAGTTTCCCCACTTTCTGTTTACAATTAGGTCATTTAGCAGACACTTTTATCCATAGCAACTTATGATTACATTGTGAGGATTCTTACAGGTAGGCCAACTCTGGGGCTCAAACCCATGACCATCCAGCTGAGAGTCCAACACCTAGACCACTAGACTGTCCATTATGTGAAAGTTTTACCTAATAAGTGTAGACAAAAGTGTGTACCATATATGAAAAATTGTCTCTTTCACAATTTGAAATCAGTGTTGTCTGAATAGTCTTCCATGTTTATCCATGCATAATAATGATGTTGCTGAAACAACCTGGCTACATTTCTTCTGAATTACTTTTGAGTGTTGACTTCCAACTAAGGCCAGACATTGCTATTGACATAGCATTGCCTCTGCCCTATTCATAGCTTGCCACAGCACTGGTCATCCGTCTTTCATTGGTACTGAAAAGGAGGCGTAGAAATACTATGGATTGCTGGGTGCTTCCACCCAGAGACTCAACAAGTTGCGTGGTGAAAGAAAGTATTAAAGTAAACACGCCGGCACACATACGCACCTTGTTTTCTATGATTATCATTCTCACAACACACACCTATATGACACATGCTGGACATGAAGTAATCTATGCTATGGTATAGGCACATTATGCCTGCATACGTCTGTCTTCATGATTTGCACTAGCGTGGAAAGCCCCAATGTAAGCAGCAGGCTAGACATAGAGCCTTGATGAAGAATAGAAGTGTTGAAACTATTTTAACATTTAGTATACAGGTCATTGGAAGAAGAAAACCTGCATGGCAGCATTCTTTCCAGTTCTGTGTCAAGTTTTTTCCAGCTCTGTGTCAAGGAAACAGGAGAGGCGTGACATTGTGAAATTTGGGGATAAACGTGTATGGGAGTTCAGAGATATTAGCTGTAACTTCAAATGACAGTTATGATGAAAAATCCTCCCCCGCCTGTTATAATTACACCTCTAGTGGAGGGCCAATTTTTTCCAACTGCTCTTGATGTCATGATTATTGCTGAAGGAGCACAAAGACATAAACCATTCAATACTGGTGCTTGTTAATATAAGGCACTGCTTCAATTATGTCAACACATATAGATTCTACTCCATTTGAAAAAAAGTACTGGTCATGGTTAAGATATTTATAGCTTGTTTCCCCAGTTTCTGAATATTTTACCACTTAATGCAAACATACCTTTTTATTAAGAAATGTCCATTTCTGCCCCTGAGTTTATATGTTTGTAACTAATCCTAATTCTAACCCAGCATGTCTGATTTCAGTCAACCATACAGACTACAGGTGCAGTTCAACATTTTTACAATGCATTAAAGGTGAACTACACATATTTTGCCTTGAAAGAAGATGATAGAATTTGAGCATCATGATAGAAGCAGACGATAACTTGACGCCTGGGAATTTTGTGTTATCAGAGAGACTGACCCGGTTTACCAGTTTAAACAGTCAAAAGATAAAATCGGCCTGGATTTTATTGTCTGCTTCATTGTCCGGATACAGAGTCCACTTAGAATTTAACCATTTTATAAGCTCTGCCGGGCCACTTGGTTTTACTTGATTGTTCATGAGTCTATTCCTGTGCCAACAGCCACTCAAATAGGTCAACTGTATCAACGCAATGCCAAGCAACTGCATTCTAATGCTATATTTGCTTTTTGTAAGGTGCAAGTGCAGACAAACCAACAACAAATTATTAAGAAAGCATGCCAAAATGGGGATATATATTCAAACAATAATTTCTAAATTTGGTACACAGGCCCCTCTCACATTTGCCTCATGGACCCATAGTCTGTTATGCTGGATTATGACCACGGTCCTTCGTTGCTGGATTATCCGTCTATTTTAATTTGGTCAAAAAACGGAACGTGTTTAGGCTTGGGGTTATGGTCTCAGCCACCAAATAAGTTATCATCACAAAATCGTATACATGGCATCTAATGATCATCACCTGTAAACCAGGTTAGTATCTTAAACCATATGCTGCTGTGAACCAGTGAACATCAAAGCGGGTGTGGCCTATCGCATTATAAAGCAGTCATAGCTATTCAGATACTAATGAAACTCAGTACACATGTTTTGAACAAACTCGCCATATGCACGAATATTGAAAGTAACAACACAGTGGCACTATGATGGGAACATACACCTTCACAACTAAAACGTTCTGGATTTTCCTCAGGGCCCATTTAACCCGCAGTTATGCAATTTGTGCACATTCTCAGGGATATTAATCTAGTTAAATAGTAAAATATTCTTCAATTTAGCCCTATTATCTGCAAACATGCATGTCAGAAATAATGCACAATGCCATTCCGTTTTTTTAGGCAGTAGGCACACATTAACTGAAATGTGAGATAACCAGCCATAGTTAGAACAGGTTGGGCAAGAGCCACAGTGTCACGTACAACAGCAAATATTGGAAAGAATGACATTCTGTTAACACAACACCTAAATTGTGATGGTACGTGGTATGTATGAGTGTGTGAGCTCTGTGTGTTTGTGTGTTTACCTGTCAATATTGAGTAAAGTAAAGTAATGAAAAGTTAGACTGTGAATTAGAAGACAATAATTAAAAGGACAAGGTCAAATGCAGCAGGACTTTAAGTATGCGATTAAAAAAACACTCCAATGTGATCCATTTGGATTTACAAAGGCTGTTGATTATCCTACATGTCAGCCGTGGCCTCACGATAGATGTCTCACTAAACGTTTTTAGAGAATGGCATTTGTCATTGGTGGAAGACGTGACAATAGCCATACCTCTCTTCCTATTGTTGCATCAACGGCCTAACCCCCTATTCTTTTCACTATAGGCCTAAGGTACATTTCATGTTGAATGTCATGGAACGCGCAAGGGCCTAGCGTTGTGTGCATGCGTGCGCGAGCGTGCGTGGACGAGCTAAACAGCCACACAACCTCAGAGGGCGGGGTTATTTTGTTATTTTGATTCTCTGGAAGAGGAGAGACAGAGAGAGGTGTGGCTATGCACCGTGGAAATCCCCTACTCACCTGAGCACTTCCGCGCCACCTCCCTGACGCAGTTATAGACATGCAGGTATATAATGTAGAAGGCAACTGGCCTGCATCTTACAGAGCAAGTACGAGGCAAAACGTTAGGGCTTGAAGGATCTGAGGATCTACTCACAGAGTGAAACTGACATACAGTGGATTAATCTACCTTCTGTTTGTATCCACCCACTGCTCGCCCATCAATCAAGTATGTATAAATACAGCATATATATATATATATATATATATATATATATGTGTGTGTGTGT
>JAODLI010026830.1:0-43374 GCA_027575585.1 Percopsis omiscomaycus | reverse complement strand
TATATATATATATATATATATATATATATATACATTTGTATATAGCAATAACAATTATTTTAAATCATGTTGCCCCGCAAACCCCAGCAACATGTCTATTGTTTATTTTTATTCCTCAATCGTGTTCAACATCTAAATCTACAGCTTGTATTTGTGAGAAGGCCTTCTCATGTGTAATGTCTCTGTTTTCAATTTCGATGCATAATTTCAATGTTTTGAATATGCTGAAAGTCTACTGAAAGTGATTTTATCTTACCAATTATGATATTTGACTTCTGAACAGGCTAGGTCTTACTGTTCTGAATATTCTTTAGTTTAAGGTAGAGCCCACACATACCAGCTTCCCTCTAAATATCAAAAAGACAACTACACACACAAAATGTGCTACCAGTGTAAAAGAAAGAGCTGCGCCGCCATTATTCCATCCATGCGTAAAATTGACAAAACTGAACACTTGGCCTGGCCAAGCCAACAATGCTGCATAAACTTGAACGGAACTTCAAAACAAACAGCCTTTACGGATTACAATGGTTTCAGTTGCATTTGTTCAGCCTATAAGACTTTTGCGGTGAGTAATTTATTGACAGCTCAACTTCAAGGATAACAAGCGTGGCGGCTCACAAGGTGAATTCCTGAAAAGACACGTCAATCCTATCACCTTTTGCCTAATATAATATCAATCACATGAAAACAAATGAGGCTGCCATTAGCCATAAAACATAGCCAAGCACAATATAGGCCTACATAAATCATTCCTGCATGTGTCTGACCACCTGCGGCAGTGTGGAAAATGAAAAAAGAATTGTGCCACACAGAACTGTGATGGGACCCATGGGCATGTACGTCCATTCCAGTGTGTTGTATAAAACAAGCTAGTTTAGGTTCGGAGCAAATGTTTTAGGATGTGCTGTGCTGTCTGGCTGTATGGCAAACTTGACTGATCATATTTTTGTCAATTTAGTGTATTTTCCCGGTTTGTTTCCTTTCCACCCCAGCTCAAATGTCAAACTTCTCACAAATGGAAACCACTTGGCTACTATCAAATAGCGCCAATACATGATTAAGAGCTTGACGGTTCTGCTATGCAAAACTGAACATCTTTATAAATATTTTTCCTGTTTCTTTTTCTCATTTTCAGAGATCTCAACTTTAACAATATCATGGCTTTTCCTAATGCAATAGAGGCTCTACCCAAACTCAAGGAGCTGTAAGTATATTGTCCCTCCTCTCCCTATCCTGGTGTGGCTATATACCTTATATCAGCAGACAGTTAATTAATGTCTAAAGATAAGAGACAACAAACATTCTGCACTGAACTGAGGGTTTTGGCTGTGTGTGTATTTACAGTTATATCAGTTTGTGATACAGTAAATTTTAATGGATAATGCTCAGGTGTAGATAATCCATTAACTCGGTTTGCTGCTCTCCTGCCTCTAAATGCTGTTGCAAGAGTGAAAAGGACAAAACTGACTGAATCTAGGCGTCTGGTGTCTGTAGCAAGTCATGATGTCATATGCTTTTGACTCCTCCAGTCTATTTATTTTTTTGATAACAGGCATATTTAAAGCCTTTTTTAGAATACGGTGTCATTGATTTATACATCAACTGTTATGTGTTTTTTGCCCCCAGTGGGTTCCACAGCAATGATATAGCCGCCATACCTGAAGGAGCCTTTCATAATAACCCTCTGCTACGGACCATGTAAGGCCAAACTCCTAAGTTGTCTCAGTGGGCCTCCCACTCCAACACACACAGTGAAATGTCCAGAAGGTGGTGCCATTCTCGCATAGTAAATTACTTTTGTTTGAATTCTCTACTTCTCCTTTTTACCCCCCCAACCCCCATCTTCAGCCACCTGTATGACAATCCTCTATCCTTCGTTGGCGCGTCAGCCTTCCAGAATCTGTCAGATCTGCACTCCCTGTAAGTCACTCAGTAAATACAAATAAGTAGGGGTCGACACTAATTAAAATCATGATATAACTCAAAATATTTAGTTATATATGACATGAGGATTTTATCGATTGAACACATGTTGCAGGATGTTGAGGGGAGCCAGTATGATGCAGGATTTTCCGATCCTTACATGGACGAACAACCTTGAGAGCCTGTGAGTGAATGCAGACACAGTATCTACCATACAACTCATACCGTGATCTTTGCTATATTTCAGATTAGCTGTTTTCTCAGTGTTGAATAATAATTTGTCTATTTTAGGACGTTAACGGGAACAAAGATATCATCCATTCCCTCCCAACTGTGTGAAGATCTTAAGTTGCTTCGAACTCTGTAAGAGACTGTTTCACACTTGTCAATAACCATTTCACACAGAATAAGATCAAAGATGGTAACATCTAGTAGAACTGGGGAGTGTACGTTTATTACAATTCACTGAAAATGCTTGTAACATAAGAAATGTTTATCTCTAGTTCATATACTGTGCAGTATCTTTTATTTGCTAGCTGACCAATAAGGTTTAAGACATTACAAGATAGTGGCATTCAATGATCATTACTGTAGAAGCCGAGTTTGGTAAGGCGTGGTACGTAGTCAAGGATGACACTGATGCTGTTTAGTTTGAATCACTGGCAGTCCTGCTTTTCCAATGCATGTTTTTGCTTACCTGGGTCGGATCAAATACTGTTGTTTTTGTCGATTAGCAAAAAAGAGTGTATTTTTGCTTTATGTGATCTGCTGCGCTATAATTGCTTTAGTAACTACATTTAGTTGGGCTTTCCTAACCAATTTGATTTAGTTTCCATTACATTGCAAAACAAGTCAAAAGCTCTATGGGGCCATAATTCTCACAATTCTTTACTTTTTCAGAGACATGTCCTACAATAACATCAAGGAGCTGCCTTCATTCCAGGGCTGTTACAAACTGCAGGAGATGTGAGTGTTTAGAAA
Organism: Percopsis omiscomaycus; assembly: GCA_027575585.1. Lineage (NCBI taxonomy): Eukaryota > Metazoa > Chordata > Actinopteri > Percopsiformes > Percopsidae > Percopsis > Percopsis omiscomaycus. The sequence goes on along the minus strand of JAODLI010026830.1, from coordinate 40,467 downwards.
TTAGGCACGTAAATCCAGAAGGCATAACAGAAGGCAACCTTTTGTATTGTTCTTAGCCTTCTTATTAGCTTAAAAAAATATTAGAGGCCACACCCTCTCTAAATTATATCAATTGCTGGCTTTTCACAATTTGTCATTAGAAACAGTTGATAACAGTTTTGAGATGTCCCGCTAAAAGGCATAGCCTCCTTGCTGGAGGTAATAACTGTGTTTTTATGGCATATGTTTAAACTGAACCACTGTGTAAATCCTGTGTCCAACAGAAGTCTGCAACACAATCGTATTCAACTCATTGACAGGGACACTTTCCAAGGACTCTCTGCTCTCCGCTTGCTGTAAGTCTTCTCAGTCTTTGCCTTCAACACACACATTTTAAATATTGTATTTCAATTTACCAATCCCATTAATTTAATAGGAATTCTAAATATTCAGAGATTTACAAATATTTTGGAACACTTTAGGATACAAGTAACAGCGTCACCTCCTGCCTATGACTGCTGAAACAGAACAATATATTGCTAGCTGCTTAGCTCTTCTCTTGGGCATGCCTGTGATCTGCAGACCACTAACAGCTCGCTGATGTACATGTCCTAGACTACCAAATATCAATACCAGGTTTTTATATGTGTCTAATGGCTGGTATTTCAACAGCTTATTTGGAAATACCTTGTCCATGTACAAGTCATAAGGGCAACCTACCTCTAAAACAAGCACTTCTCTTTGGCTATCACACGGGAGTGTTTGTACATTACAAAGTTAGATGTCAATACTTGCTTAACCAGGTCAACCATCCGATCATGTCTGGCAATGTACAAGCCCTTGTACGTATTACAACCATTAATTATATGCGCAGTAGATTCAAATTTCTCCTCAGCTTCTGAATGCATAATTTAGTAAGGATAATGGATTTCTGGATATTCTAAACACATTGTTTAGAGGAAGAAAGTGTGGGGCCTGTTCGATAGATCACCCAGAAACACAGAGACATCAAGTACACACCAGTTTTCCAGTGTGTACTGTAAAAAAAAAAAGCAAATATTGGCTTTGATCCTGAGTGTTTTTCTTGTTTTACAGCGACCTGAGTAGAAATGAAATCAGAGTCATCCACAAAGACGCTTTCCTCTCCCTAACTGCGCTTACTAACCTGTGAGTATGACGTATCGTTTCCCGGTCAAAGCGCAAGCGTAGGCGCACAGCGCAAGTCCACAGCGCAAGGTGTGGTGGGGGCTGTCTTCAATTACAGCCAATCAATTCAGCTCCTCTCATTTCCTTTAACAGCAGTGCGCTCTCTGTCTCGGGAAACTGCCAATTTCGCAATCGACAGTGAAAGTGCAGTCCGGCAGAAGCTTCTCCTGTGTCCATATTTGTGCACATTCGCCAAGTGCACAAATATGGCACATCTAATAAACCACCATGATACAAGTGCATATATTTTGTTTTGTGATAAAAAAGGTTAGGGACAGTTGTCATTAGTTAAATTATTCACGATATAGATCACATAACATACACAAAAGTGGTGTGTGGGATTTTGGATAAGTCTGTGCTTAGTGCACCTTCGCCTAAAGCCCAGAAACTACCACACAACGCCTGCATATGTGCTAAGACGTGGTCTAACGAGGCAGAGACGCTAGCGCAATATTTGGTTTTATTTAAAACCAAACTAGCACTGCGCCACCTGATGTAGACTGACACACCCTCTACTGCACCCCCACGCCCATTTCGGCGTAAGCGATGTCATGGCGCGCCGGTAAATTAGCAAATGCGCCCAGCCGAGAGAAAAACCACCTTGCACCCAATGAAATTGTCATTACTTCTGCGTTAGCGCTACCGCCAGCCTTTTGCTGTCCGGAAACTAGAACCCATAGTGTTTTGTTTTTAAAACACACATCGAAGCTTTGCAGGGACTATTTTAAGTCCCAGAAAGACCAAGGCGTTTAAATATGGCATTTCTTTCACAGTGACCAGACCTAAACTTCATATTTGGTAAATTTGCAAAGAGTAAAGACGAAACATACTGTACTGTCAAACCGTATCAACTGAAAAACAATCCTGCATTTTTTTCATAGTTAATAGATAGTAGTTGATGACATGGATGAATGATAAAAAACAATCTTGGTTGTAGTGGAGTGAAAACCTATGGGCCCCAATGTATGCATTTTCACATTGAAGTATTTAGTTTGGGCTTAAAATGAACAGCAAGACCTGCATAAGTGAGTGTGAAATATGTACAACCTCAACTACACAGTTTAAATCTTCATCTATCTTTTCAGAGATTTGAGTATGAACTCTCTGACTGTGATTTCAACATCTGGGCTAAGTGCCCTCAACCAACTGAAACTCTCAGGGAACCTGCAGATGAAAAATATGCTGATAGCAAAAAACTTACCCAAACTCAGGTGAGAATCATTTTTCCTTTTATCTGAACTCATCAGGACCGTACGTAAAGTTTGTTTCAAATGCACTGTGACTATTGTTGTGCGTTAATGTCCTTCAACCAAAATTTTTTATATACTGTATAAGTTATTCATTTATATAAGTTATTCATAAGTTATGAAACACTTTTTTTAATACAAAAACATATTTATTATGGTTTAGGGAGGGGGAGGGGGGAGGTCATGGCCTGATCTGAAGGGACGCCCGGTTTATGCACTGCACACCACTGCTATTGGCAATATAAAAACACATTCTTATAGGAATCCAAAACTTAAATAACCTGATTTGTGGTTAAAACGTTCATTATTTGTTGTAAAGCTTGTTCCTAATAAAATTATATATATAGTTTCTGTGAAGTAAAATTATATTTTACAACTGTTGTGAGAGGGCCTTTAGTCTGCAATAGTTTGGAGTTTGGGCAGGTTTGTTTCAATTACGAGAAATGTGGTTGAAATGGAGAAACCAAAGTTAAGGCGCAGTTCCCCTTTGCTGAATAATGATGTTTCCATTCCCAGGTCCATTTCTGTCCCCTATGCGTACCAGTGCTGTGCATTTGTTGGATGTGACACCATAAGATCCTCCAGAGACGAGGAATCTACAGGTGAGGAAGTCCTGCACCTGCATACATTCATACATGCTGCTTCCCATGCGTGCAGAGAGTATGCATAAATACGTCTCATTCCATCTTAATCAAACTTTTGCATATAGGCCTACAGTGTAACCCGGTTAGAATACTGTGCACATTGGCCTCATGGTGGCACTTTAAAAATAACAAATGTACATTTGAAAAGCCGCGCCCCTTGCTGAGATGAAGGTAGCTTTTTGATATCTTGTACACCGTTCTGAGGTCTGAAGTTATGGATGTTGATGTTTACCCTGATGCCAAGACTGAACTTTGTGATTTCCCCTTTTTATAGGTGTTGAGGATGTGGAACAAATCTCCATGATAATGCATTGTTCTCCCTCACCAGGTAACCAGCAATGCCCTGTTATCACCCGTTGTTATAATACACTGTGTAGGATCCTCTTGATTATTACATTCCAACACCTTTTTCCCCATCATCAGGCGCATTTAAGCCTTGTGAGCACCTCCTGGGGAACTGGATGATTCGCCTAACGGTGTGGTTCATCTGCCTGGCGGCCCTGGTCTTCAACAGCCTGGTGCTGGTCGCCACGTTCTCCCCCCTATGCCAAGTTCAAGGTCCGACCCTCTCCCCTGCCAGGCTGCTAATAGGCCTACTGGCCCTGGCCAACCTGCTCACAGGCCTGTACGTGGCCATCCTGACCGTGCTGGATCTGGCCACGTGGGGCTCCTTCGCCGGGTTCGGCGTGTGGTGGGAGATGGGCGCCGGCTGCCAGATCACAGGAGCCCTGGCGGTATTCTCTTCCGAGTGGGCGGTGCTGCTGCTCTCGCTGGCTGCTGTGGAGCGAAGCGTGGCCGTGCGGGCGCTGCTGGGGAAGGTGATGGAGTCGCCCAGGAGACGAGCCGGCGGGTGGAGGGGGGGAGGAGGCGGACGGCGCTACGGCCTGGCCGCGGGGCTCCTGGGGCTCGTGGCCGCGGCCGCGGCCTGCCTGCCGCTCCTCGCTTCCAACCACTCCCCCCTCTGCCTGCCCTTCGCGGGGGGCGAGGGCCCGGCGCTGAGCGTCACGGTCGTCCTGGTGCTGCTCAACGCGCTGGCGTACCTGTTCACCGCCGCCATCTACACCCAGCTGTACTGCCACCTGGGCCGCGTGGAGCTGGCAGACCTGGAGCAGACGGGCGCCCTGCGCCACGTGGCGTGGCTCATCTTCACCAACTGCATCTTCTTCTGCCCCGTGGCCGCCTTCTCCTTCGCCCCCCTCCTGGCCGGCCCGGGGTCCGCCGCCGGCGGGCCAGAGATCGCCAAGTCGATCGCCCTCATCTTCTTCCCGCTGCCCGCGTGCCTCAACCCCGTCCTCTACATCTTCTTCAGCCCCGCCTTCCGGGAGGACTGGCGGAGGCTGCGGGGCCGCGGGGGCGTGGCCCGGGGGGTGAAGGCGTGCGGGGGGAGTCAGGGGGGAGGCCACGGGGGCCGAGCGTCGGCGGGCGCAGAGCGCGGCTCCTCCACGCCGCTGGGCTTCGACTGCGGGGCGTACTCCCAGCTGTGCGGGGAGGCGGCCGTGTGTGAGCGCTGCGAGGCGGCGGCGCTGCACGCCAGGACCTGCTCCTCCCCCCCGCCCTCCGCCGCGTGCAGACACTTGGTGAAGTCCCACAGCTGCCCCACCCTGCTGGCCGGCGCCGCGGCGGGGGGCTACTGGGCCGACGGCGGCACGCCCTCGGCCCAGTCGGAGTACGCGGACGAGGGGGACTCGTTTGTGTCCGACAGCTCGGACCAGGTGCAGGCCTGCAGCAGAGCCTGCTTCTGTCAGAGCCGAGGCCTCCCTCTTGTGCACCACGCCTACAACATACCTCGCGTTAAGGACTAGGAAACGCCCCTCCCCAGGAACTCCCGTCTGTTATGTCAATCTGAATGCTACAAGAAAAAAACGTTTCTTAAACCAGAGAACATAATGACCCGTTTTCTCTGCTGATAAATCATTCAGCAAGCACTTATTTTTATGTAATTGCGGAGTAAAAGGAGACTTAGTCACTTAAAGGGAACTTTGTGGTGTGCCACACTCAACCTTGATACTATTGGAAAGCACGTTTTGCCCACTGGTGATTTAACTGGGTCACAATACAGACTACAAATGTCGGCTACAAATGTCGGAGAATCTTGCCGCCAGTGCCTGCATCTTGACATGGATCAGGCTGGATGCCATTTATGTTACAAGCTTCCTTTCACCTGTAATTTCTGTTGCAACGGCAAGGAGTTTGTGCCATTTCTCTTGTACCTGTATAAGCTTTGTTCATTGTTGAAATAGTGTCATAAATTTGTCACATTTTTAAAAACCTCCCAATAATAGCTGTTGATGTTTGTATTTTGTTAATATTTTTTTTTAAACATAAATGTAGCAAATGTAATCATCCTCTTTCTATGTGAATGTAAGATGATTTAGATGTGAATGATTGGAATGACAGTAGTCTTAATCTAAAGTGTGTTCCAAAATGTCAGCAATAGGTGATGCCTTCTACAGCACGGCCCTCTCTAAACAACCTGAATCACCATCTCACTGTAACATGCCCTGTATTTTCACTGTGAGACGTAGATACATGCCTGTTTATAATAAACAGTTCTTCACTGTAACAGAGTAAAACCAGAAATGTGAGTAGCAGATGTCACTGTTTTTAGCAACAACTATGCTGGGATGTTTTTATGTGCCATTGTAATTTATTGTTTTGAGCATAACGAATGTCTGGGCCCAGGTAATTTCAAGGATATCAAAGGTGGCCTTTGAACGATGAATGCATAACCCCAGCACTCGCTCGACTACACCGCCGATTGTGGTGAATAGTAAATCATTCACTATTTCCTTCATGTTTCAGTTGTATTCAAATGTTGAGGTGCTGTAATATTTTCCCTAGTCTTAAGTTGCACCTAAATGGTGCTTACAGTGTCCCTACAGTCCAGTTGTCAGAAAGTTACTCAATAATAATATTTCCATTCAATCTCTGAGATGTATTTTAGGTTATAAACTGTTGCGGGAACATTTCAGTGTATATGAACGTAGGTCCCGTTCTCTAGAGGAGAGTGGAGAGTATTGAGGGACTGGTCTTTGATTCTTGGCTAGCTGCAGCGTGACTGTACACATTCATGTGGATACTCCCTTGGAGCATGTATCCACAAGTGCACATCATGTCAGTGCTCAGGAATTTAGGTAACGTAGGGAAACATTACCCCTTATCCACTAGTCATACTTTCTTTCTTTTTTGTCTTTTTAATGTAAATTGTTTTTAAATAATCGAGAATGGGATGCTAAGGAAGCTACCTCTTCCAGTAAGTTTTTTTCTTTATATTAATATTCAGTTTGCATTCTTGGCTACATCTGGTTGTACATCATTTTAGTTAAGTGCAAATGATGGGATGCATTTATGTACTGTATACTGTGATCTATTTTTTTTAAACCAAACTATAAACTATTAAATTCGTTATAATTTCTGTATTTTTCTATATCTTTGTTGAAACCCAAATGATTATCTCACTGGTTTGTGAGATAAACTTCCATTGTCTCAAATTTAAAATATAACGGGCTAGTCACTGACTGCATCATAATACCCTTCATAGGTGCCCCTCTGCACCCTGCTAATCCTTCCAGCTTTAGCTCCTGTGCAGAAGGATTTGACTTGTTTTATAAATATGCATACATTTTAGTGAAGTCTTTGGCTCCCAAAAAATATTTTAATCATTACTGTGGCTTTTTTTGTGTAAATGTTTCATAAATTAGAATGTCCAATGTCAAAACAGCAAATTAGAATGTCCAATGTCAAAACAGCCATCAATAACAGAAGCTTGACATATTGCTGCATGCTAGCCTGTTGCAATTTCGTATTGGACATTAGAGGGAGAGAAAATACTGATGTTCATGACATCTGAGAAATGAATATTTAGCAGGCTTTCCTAAATAGAAAAAAAGAAACATGCCTTCCACCTTCCTTGTCGTCAGATGGAAAGAGCACATCCTGACCATTCCAATGCCTCTCGCACGTTGTGCTGTGGTGGGCACATTAAGGACACACTTCATGCCTTTGGCTTCAGCTAGGCTTTGTGACAATAATACTAAGCCCCTGACAACTCTTGCACATTCCAGCTGGCTTCTGAGCGCCAGTGGCATGCTTTTTACGTTGTTGCTATGTTGTGTGCACTTGTGTTAGCATCTGTGGGCTGGGTTCCATGAGGCATCCAAGTGCTGCTCTCCACCTGTGCATTCCTATCATATAAAAAGTTTATAAAAAGATCAAATAAAATGGAATATACTCACAGTATTGATTCTTGATTACATATATTTTAATGACTTGGCAGTCCAGAGGTTATTATCAGTTTTATTCCTATTATTAAGTAAAGACGTCAACACTTTGAAATCATAAACTCAAATCCATAAATAAGACAAATACTAATTGTGATAAATAATGAAGAAATCAAAACGAAGCATGGAGTTTGAGGTCAATGAGCAATACAGTGCTTGCCAGCAATAAAACAGCATTATTGACTTATTGATGATTTCACGCAATGGCACACAAACAAAAACAAAGTGATGAGAGCTAATTCTATTTTCTCTTGGCTCAACAGTGTCGACTTGTCAGGCTCCCTGAGGTCTATAGAGGGAACAAAATCATTGATCCTGTCCCGGAGGTTCAGCCCTTCGCTTCTTTTGCCTCTTGCTTCTTTTCCTCTTTGGCAATTTGTGCTGCAAATGAGGAGTTTGTATCATGTTATGAAGAAATTGGCTTATGGAATGTTCAAAATGTAGAATTATACCTATGTGTATTGTTTTAGTTTCACAAAATCAAAGTAAGATATGAAGATAATATTCACAATGCCCTATGTTTACATATAAGACAGAGTTCCTGTTTTATGGCAGGTAGTGTTTGTTCTTGGATGATCTGGATGGTCTGAGATACAGGTATGAAAAATTACTATTAGAGATCATATAAAATAAATTTTTTATTAATTTCCCTGCTTCATGCAACAATGTTGTCCTTTTTAGAAGTTAAATAGTATCTTTACCATGGGACTCGTGGTTATAAATAGCTTTCACAAGTAAAGTTAAGTGCACATCTGCACCCTTGTTTCTCTGCCATACTTACGGCGAACTTCCAGTTTACACTCCACAACATCTTCTCCACTGGCGTTAACAGCTTTACACATATAAACTCCTCCATCAAATGGACAAGGCTTACGAATCTCCAGTGTCAGAACTCCTTGTTTACTGAACATACGATATTTAGCTTCATTTGAGATGTCCATCCTGTTCTTGTACCAGGTCACTTTGGGCTAATAAATAAGAGTGTGTTATTTAGTGCAGCTATTAACATGTCAATTAAGTATTGCAAAATGTATATATTATATACTGTATATATTATATTATATTCTCTAGAAAATGGGATTCATAAAAAATATTGTTTTATTCTCTTTCAAACAGCCAACCTACCTTTGGTATCCCTCTGACAGAGCAGCTGAGAGTAGCATTGTAGCCTGCTATTACAGAGCGGCTCACCAACGGATGGGTGAACTTCGGGGCTTCTGAAAAATCATGTTCCTTGTAGGACGGAGGCTTGTAGGCAATACCTGCAGAAATTAAACCACCATTTTGGAGGCTTGGAGGTATTGTTTATTTTCAAATTTACACTAATGCAGCTGGATACAACTTTTATTTTTATGGAAAATACACACATCACATTGATATGTGTATGCTACAGTATACCCACCTGTTTTCTGGATGTAGGCACTGTCTTTGGTGTTGCAGGCCTCCAAGCTGAGGCCCACCAGATTAAGGGCATACACACGGAAGATGTACTCATTCCCCATGATGAGGTCAGACACCACACAGTTGGTTCGTCTGTACTGCTCAAAGACAGTGAACCACTCCTGCATAGAAATGCCAATGATGTTTCATTAACTCCATCAAATAATGTCCACGAGACCAAGGGTTCCTTAAGTATATTCTAATAGAAGTATCATGTATCTATCTGATTCATTTATTTAAATTATGAGCAATTCTATGATTATTTAACTGATTAATTATTAATCAAAATATAGCTTAAAGTACAGTGCATCAATTTATGTGGCCACTTATATTCACAGTATGGGGACATTTCTAACATCTATTCTTCCCCAGGCTTGCAACAATGAGTTAGATGAGAAATTAATTGATTCTAATAATGACTCCAGTGAAACATGAACATGGTGCTGTGGCCCAGCCAAAACAATGGACGTGAACATGTCACCATGCAGACAATCCTTGTCAGGGCACAGCTAGAAGGCTAAGATTAGGGCATTCCAGAGTGGCACAGTCCCTGGTGGCAATGTGGGCAAGGTGGCAGTGTGAGTGCCAGGAGTCTGCCCAGTAAGCACTCATTATGTGTCACAAGGGAGGCTAAAATATCCTTTTGTGGCAAGGTAGCGTTCCCCCTCTCAAACAGTACAGTATGTACAGTACATTACTTACTGTATTTGGGCCTATGCATTGCGTGTTAGCTACCTTGGGTTTGCAGAGTTGCTTATAAGTTAAAGTTAAAAAAAATGATCAAATAACTATTAATAAATACTGGCATTAAATAGCACTAGCAAGTATTTCTAAGAAATAAATATGCCACTCCTGTGAACCATATAAGATGCTAGTCTTTTGAATATGTGAAGAAAGAATGAACTTTGAAAGAATGAACTTTGTCAGTGAAAGAACTTCGGTGTTGAGTCTCACCATGGTCTTCTTGTCGGCTTTCTGAACGTTGTAACCGATTATCTCACAGTTTCCATTGTCCTTAGGGGGCTTCCACTCCAGTGCCACATTGAAGCCCCACACATCAATGATCTTCAGGGCTACAGGGGCCCCTGGGAGATCTATATAGGGGAGCAGTCAAGCATCCGTCATCATAATCAGCTAATAATGATAAATAGATAGCAGCGTCAAAACTCTGCGTCCTTCAACACAAAGCCTTACCCACAATCTGCAATGTGATGGTCGCTGTGTCCTCCACATTCTCGATCTGCACTCGCAGTTCATATATCCCAGAATGTTTTCTGTCCGTTTTGCGGATGAAGAGGATGGTGTCCGTGTCACTGTTCCTCACGCTGGCCTGTGTTGCGTCTAGAAGAACTCCATCTTTACTCCACGTAACCTTGGGCCGGGGCTTACCCTGCACCAGGAGGAAGGGAAATATCACTAGCTGCTACCCTGCGTTTATGTTTTAACATTAGAAACATTTTGGAACACATGCCAAAAGTTTTTTAGTGGCTACAAATTATTATTATTTTTTTATAGATATTTCAAGTATAACTGTAGGGGCACCCCCACTCATTTGAGCCAATCAAATAAACAATTTGCAATAACCTGTGTTTGAGCTGAAGATTGTGCTGTTGCTACTGTTTAATTTTCATGTTTGGTTACTCTTTAAAGTAATGTGTATTATTTGGCCAGTACTTTCAGCACAATTCTTATGGGGGGTTGTTGGTAAATGGAGGACAAACACTACTTTTTTTTTACTTGTATAAACTACATATGAAAATACCCTACCAACTTTTAATTACATATTACATCTTGTTAATGCCTTTATCTGTTTTCTATTTTTCCTGTACAGAACTATGTAACTTTAAAAGTGATGATAATTATGGTGATAACTCTATAATAACTATAGTGCTAACTATATAATCATTTATCAGTTATATAATAAACTGATAAAAATGACGAGCATATTGTCATTTGTGACTTTCTGTAATCAATGATATCAAAAGGTTCTTTGAGTGAATGAATGTATACATTGTGGGACTGCTGTACTGCTGGGAAATTGGGCATTTTATAACATACAAATTAAATAATAAAAATTAAAAAAAGAAATGCTGCCATTTTTAATATATGGGGTTTCAAAAGTTTTCAGTGTAGAACACAGATTCAATCCAATCTGCACCTGGAAAGGAATCACAAGATTAACCGTCTCTCCAACTTTCTTCACCAGGGTCTGCCGAAGATTTCTAGGAAGCCAGATTTTCGGGCGCTCTGTGGATGAAAACCACATGAAAACAAACACACACATACAACATTGATATATTATACTTCAATAGAATTTGGTAGAATACAATGTTATTTTTTCTTGTCAAGGATGAGTGTTTTTACCAATGCCTTTATAGTGTAGATCCCCTTTACTGAGGCCTTGTCAGAGTATAATTGAAGCCATGTTTACAATAATTTAGAGGTACCTACCTGGCTGGCTGGACAGATTCCTACTATAGTTATATTAGTTAATTATTCTATCTATTAGTTAACCAATAAAGTAATACATTTTTTTTTTAAATAATAATGTAATAAGTGCTCACGCATAATCTCCCTGATGGTGACGTGCTGTGCCAACTTGGCAGGGGCACTTGGTCCTGCCATGTTATACGCCCGCACGCGGAACTGTAGCTTGTCTCCAGTGTTCAGGTTTTTGATGACCACAGATGTCCTGTCTGTCAGACCCTCAAAAGCTGGTATCCATTCATCCGCTGTACCCGGGAAATCAGAAGAGGAGTTAAACTCATTAGCCTTCAGTTAGCATCAAATTCGAGAAATGGAAATGTCTTTGAAAACTGACACAACATTTCAGTGGTTTCATTTAATGTAGTTTCTGATTTAGAATTTGCTTGAGCAATAAAAGCGCTAACGGTAAGAAAGCTAATGACAATTAGCCACAATGTGCAGCTATACGGTAACAGCCGGAGAAGCAGTGTCCCCTTGGGAAGTTACTATTATCATATAAGCACTGTACTGTGGCTAGGGTGCCCTACTGGGCTAAAGCTTAGCAGATAATGGACCACTCTAAAAAGATTGATAGTGCTAAAGGCTAATGTTCCAATATCAAGCTTTTACTGCATTCCCACACTTAATGTTTCCAAACCCTGTGCGGTTATCACCATAATGGCATGAATTAACACTGTAAAAACAATTGAATGGTGTTAAATAACAACATTGCATGATGGTGTAATGTGACCTAACGCGTTTCCCAACCCTCTCCTGTTTTCTACAGATTCTACATAACTTTCCTAAAACCCAAAATCAGTGGATAAAGGTTTGCAGCAAACACTGGTGCAAGAGAGTGGTAGGCTACTGTTTTTTTCCAGACGGTGGGCAAGTGCAGAAAGAACGCAGGCAGGAAGTTATCGGGTTAAAACAGTTTTTCTTTTGATCTGTTTATGAAAAGGTTTTTGGCTACAACCGATTGAAATTTCAATCGGTTTGGGTCTCTGATTGAAATGTTTATATGGAGCATTTATATTAGTTTTGGGCTTTTAAACCAATTATAATCGGAATATTAGGCTCCATGTAAATACATCTAAGACACATATAACTGGATCTAATTTATCTAAACCCTGGGCAGTTGCACTGACTGGTTAAAATCCCATACCAATTATTGTTATGGGATTGTTTTGATATCAAATGTCTGTTTCTCAGTAACCTGTGACTAAAATTGCAATTTAGTTGTTTATCATGCTTTTAACAAAAATGCCATTCAGTGTGTACAATTACACATATTAAGGAGCAGATAGGGGTTAGAAATCTCAAGGACATCTACTGGTAGCTCGGGTATGTTGAATCCAGAACCTTTTGGCTGGGAGCTAACCACCTAAACCACTACTAGCCTATTCCTGTTTCCTGGTTTACTGAGCTGTTTGGCATGGCTACTGTTATTATAAGCACGATAGTCTAGTGGAAAGGTTATGGGTTTGATCCCCAAGCCCGTCCTTCCTGTTAGCGTCCTTTAGCATGATGCCTAACCCTTACCTGCTTGATACCTGTATTTATACTCACTGTGTCACTGTTAAATGACCTAGTTGTTGTTGTTAATATTATTTTTATAATGTTCCCAAACATATCACTTTGTGTGACCCTGTGTTGGTGACAATGACTTACTGCCCTCCTTGCAGTACTCAACCCCATATCCATCCAGGTCAGCAGCTCCCAGTCTCTCAGGAGTCCTCCACTTCAGGGAGATGGTAGTGTCGCTGATGTCATCAACACACAGTCCGATGGGCTCACTGGTAGGTGCTAGGGAAACAACAGAAAATGAGACCAATGTGAATTAGTTGCATGCATGTATAATGGGAATAATGCATGAATTATTAAGGAATTGGAAGGGACTGCACTACACTGCTTTGTAGCAACAATAAACTTGCAACCTCACTTTTTCCATATTTGATGGAAAAATCACTGTGTGGCATAATATATTTATCTGATATATGATGTCAACTTTCTGTTAGGGCAATTATAGTGGAATATATGACACAAGTTTCAGTATAATGGCCTTTTTGTTTCAGTGTGTAATATAACTTACTGAGTAATCAAACCCTTCCTTGACCCAGTTACACTTTTAGAAAACAAGGTTCAATTTACTGTAGCACAAGAGATAGTGCCTTTCCCTGTTTGCCGCAAAATGTTTGCGGCAGATTTGCGGCAAATAAATTAGTTTGCCAAAAAATGTTGCCACACGTTTGCCAATGTTGGCCAATAGAGGCAAACTTCCAACAATATTCGGGCAATAATGAGAATAATAAGTTTCCCACTATTGGCAAACATGTTCACCGGTGGTTTGCCGCCAGTTTTCCAGTAGTGACAAACTTCTGGTAACCATCTGGTAAAAGGTTTGCCATTAGTGGAAAACCACCAATGTTTGCCTTAGACAGCATTTCTGGCAATAATGGTATTATTTATAGTTTTCCTGTCTAGTTGTTTTATTATTTTCCCGTATTACCTCACTGTTTTGCTTGATTTACAATGCGCATTTCTCAAGTTTCTTTGTGTTAACCCTAGAATGCATGATCAAAAGGTTTTGCAAGACATGGGTCAAAATTACCCGCAAAAGCACAATTGTACCTATTTTTTGTACATTCAAATACAATATTTCAATATATAACTCAAGGTAGAGTCCGCAAACTCACCAGATGTTTCCCATTATTGGTGCTTAACAGATTCTCGTAGTATGTGTATGTCTTGACCCCTGTATTGTTCCTATATCGCCACCTATTTGTAACATGTACTTTGACTCATGAGGTCTGTGGCTAGGTAGACAGGCACTGAAATCCTGCTTGGCATCGGGTTGGGTACCTTAAATTTGATGTAGGCTACCAGGTTGAAAAATATCAACGTTGTCATTTACAGGTGCGGGGTGATCGTGAATTTGTAGTGCAGGTGAAATAGCCCGATTACTTTATTTACACATTCATAAGTTACACATTAATGATCATACATTGCATCTTAAAAGTTTCCAGGTCCGGTTGCAGTTTTTATGTTAAACAGGTCAGTCGGGTACAGTATTAAATTAGTGCTGCTGTTGGTTAACGGTGTTACAGGACAGGAACTGTGCAGAACTCTGCCACATGCTCTGGTTCGGTGCAAAAAGCAAAGATGGAAGCAGAACATCCTGCTGCTTTCAGCACAGCCCATACAACTACATAAAATAGCGCAGCCACATAGACAATCCTTTTTTGAATACCTATCTGGCCTGAAATGTCCTCGTAATCTTCTGCCCTTTCCTCTGGTGCAGATAAAATAAATAGGTCTCCCCTTATCTACGATTCTAAGCTTTATTTCAAAGGAGAGAGATTTTTTTCCGATCACTATTAGCTCATGGCGCTTGGCTCACAGCTACACAGGAGTATAACAGTGGTTACTAGGGTCAACAAAATAAAAGGGTCATTCGTTGATAGACACGCATGGGAGAAAGCAGGTGCCAGCACTGCTTTTGTTGTGTGCTAACAATTTTTTTCCAAAAATATGACTGAAGACAGGAATAATGCATGGCTGATTTATAAATATATATTTTATCGTAGCCTGCTTCTTATTTTGTTATAGACAGGCAGTGCCTAGCCTGCTTGCCTACCCTGACGGCATGCCACAAATTGATTGATATTTTACTCGGCCCTCGGCCCGAAATTCACTGTGCCTTCCTAGTCATTCGATTTGTTTCAGATTGTTTTTGTCAATCACAGAACTGGGTGGGAGTGACGTTCAGAGAAAGACAGGAAGTAAACACTACAACGTTATTCCAAGCAGAAGATATTTTAATTTGTTGTAATAAATAAAAGAACAAAAATCAACCAAATTAACCAGTTACCATTATTTTAAATAAATGTTTCTGTTCTCTAACATTAAAAAATATAAAGTTTGTATTTGTTCCTAGTAAATTATCTGTCGGTTTTGGCTCCTTGAACCGGTTCAAAGCCTTGAGTATAATCCATTTAAAATGAGAAGTTATGCAAAAGCAAACACCCTAGCTTGCGGGGATGTAAACACAATTCAAACATCTGCATGCTCATCCTGTACATTATGTTAATCCTAGATCTAAAAAAAAAGAATAGACAGCCTACTGCCAACAGGTTCTGGCTCCAGCTCCGGCTCTGGCTGAGGCTCAGGTTCAGGAACCAGTTCTATGGGGGCCCCCTCCTCAGGGGGTGCAGGGTCCCCCTCTGTTGGGGGTGTACCTTCCTCTGATGGGGGGACCTCCACCGGCGGCACCCCATTCTCAACTGGAGCCCCTTCTGTGGGAGCCAGCTCTGGTGCTGGTTCACAGCTGCTCTCCTGTGGGAGTTCCTCTCCCAAAACTGATTCCTTGGCCTCTTCCACCACTGCAGCATCCAGCGCTGCCTCTTCCGTCACTGGCTTCTTTTCGGCCGTCTTTGGGAGTGTAGGCTTAGTCATTTCCCCTCCTTGGTTAAATGTAAGTTGCTGGTGTGTGAAGTAGGTGGCTGCTCTTGTCCTCTTGCTGTCTCACACGCCTTCCTCTACCCTACTGCCCCTCCCCTCCAGTAATCTCACTCTGTGTCTCTCTATGTCACTCTCCCTCTCTCCCTTGTTACTTCTATTGTCTTTGTTGTAGCTTCTGCAAAGCCTCTTCTTTGGCAGCTCACAGTAGCGGTAATCCAAGCAGCTGGCCGGAGCTGAGCACCACGCTAACGTGACATTATTTATAGAGGAGAATGCCGGAGATAGTTTCCTAATCAAATGTCTTAAAAGAAAGAGGCCGTCCGTATTCGCTGGTGATCGGAAACTCACGTCCGATGTAGGGAATAAAACAATGGAAATATTCAAAATTTAACACAAGCTCTAATGTCAATGGGTCGGAAAACAAAGGCAAACCTTATTGTAGGATGTTTTTTTCTTCTCTGTTCCAACATGCCATTAACAGCATGGTCAGGTGCATGAGGCTGCATAGCATGCCTCACTTGGCTGTGATAGTGTACAATGTCTTATGGCTGACTTCTATAAATTATATAAATATATATATGATAAAACTTTTTCTTCGAAACATTCTTTTTCAGTTGGTGGTGTACTTTCTGGGCAATCTGACTGGGAGTGAGAGGATAGGTTGGATATGATTGGGTACAATCCAGAAATGATCACACCTGGGCCAAATCTGTCTTGTTTTACATGATGATAAAGAACATTTTTGGCTAAATTTGTTTGATAGATTAAAGAATTATTCCAGCCCATTGGGACCCTTCAGAACACACACCTAAAAAAACGTTATATATTTACGGGAATCATAGGGCAAAATTTTATATTTATTTTAGATTTAAATCTCAGGTTAGTCTATAGTAATATACCAATGTTTAGTACACTGTAACAACGGGAGTGCCCCCGCCCTCCCGCTCTAGCTCGCCGGCGTATTGAACCACCGGCCTGCGGCCGTCCATTCACCCAGCGCACCTCAAACTACACGCACCTCTTCTGCATCTCCTCATCACCGCATTCCCCCAGCCTATATAGTTGGGGAGTGGGTGATGAGGAGTTGTCAGTGATTGTTCTCTGCACCACGCTGTATTGCTGTGTGACCGTATTTTGAGAATACCTTGCCGGTATTACCTGCCTTCTATTAAATATACGCTACGTGCGTTTTTTGGTTACTCGTCAGCATTCGTTTTTCCTCTGCACTTGCACTCGCCACCCTGCACCGTGACATACACACAAATATTAAATCCTGCACATATACTCAACCAATGTAGATATTCTATTATGGGACATATTACAACTTTGCAGTAATATTGTATCTTGTGTCATTATTTTTTGCACAAGCAAAATTATATTTATATTTTATTATTATTATTTTAATTTATTTTATTATTAAGCATCTGACAGTGCTGCACAATTGATACGGGTGTCTTGCTATAAATGTGGTTATTATGTGATTACCTTGCACAATCATCTGACACAGACATGAAATATTTAGCACTGCTGACTGCTGAATGTGCCCATGAGCATTCAAATAAATAGTAGCATGCGCGTGTGGCCATCAGCCAATCCATTTGGAGATCGCCACAAACATCTCAGCGCACAAACATAACCCGTCCCAACATGACCATCATTCAGCCATGCCTGACTCGTGAGTGAAACTCTAGCCAGGACAGGCACCACACCAAGCACGACTCTATGACACATAACAACCCCATCGCCTGACCTCACCCCAGACTAGCCACCCAGCAGTCAATCAGTGCCTTCATGGTGTAGATGACCTCTTTTAGGAGGAATGCATCATTTGTATTGCTGAAAACATTTGGGATTTGGCAGTTTCAAAAGTTTGGGGTTAAAATGTCTTCATGGATTAACCCTCGTCTGTTTATGGTGAACACACACAGGAGGTGACTCACCGACTGGCACAAAAGGTTGAGAGGCAAGACTGTGGCGCGACATGCCGATGGCGTTGACGGCGTAGATCCGCATCTCGTAGGCCACTCCCTCGATCATCCGCTTGGCTTCGTATGTGGTTTGAGGGTAAGGGTCAAAGTTCAGTCTCATCCACCTGTAGCTCTTCTTCTTTTTGCGTTCCAGCACATACCCTGTACGTAAGGGCCAGAGGGGGCCGAGCTGAGAATAGACGGGTCCGTGTAACACATAACACATGTGGCGTGTGTGTGTGGGGTTTGTCCCTTCATGTGCCTGGAATTCCCATTCAATCACAATGATGGTGCAACCTTAGCTTAAGGTTCCCCTAAACCAAGAGATGGCCTGCCCAAAATGGAACATTTAACTGCCTATTGATACTAAATCTGACATAGTACCCATTTTAAAGTCCCCTTTAAGAGATCCCCTCTTAAAGGGGACTTTAACTCTTAAAGAACACATATAGACAGTTAGTTAAGGTCTTGACCCTTGTAGATTTCATGTACTTGCCGATGACTGGCTGTCCACCATCAAATAGAGGGGGGTCCCACTGGACCACACAGGAGTCCTCTCCCACACTGAGAATTCTGGGAGCCTGGGGCGGATCTGGAACATCTGGGGGAATCCACGAATAACGTGTTTACAGTACATACACCTCTAACTGTTTGAACCAATAGTCCTTAGTTGATATTTACAGTTAGTCTCCACAGTACATATACAGTATATTAGTGTGGACATGCATTATCCCTATGTTAACATTCCTGTTGGGTTGTAGTTATGGCTGTATAGATATAATAGTGTACGAGTAGAGAGTTTGGACTGTGTACTCCCCCATGGTTAAAGAGCACCATCTCACCGACAACTTTCACGGTGATGTCTGCGGTATCTTCCCCAGCAGGATTGCGAACGATGACAGAGTAGAGGCCTTCATCCTGCCTCTCCGTCCCCTCAATAGTGAAGATACAGTGTCCCTTGGTGCTCTCCACATGGACCCGGCCATCTCCCTCAGTGAGCACCTGGACCCGCCGGGACAAGGTGTGGTCTCAGATGTTAGCGACATGGCACCTCTATGCTACCGCACTGCAGAAGAACTCTATTAAGATCCACTGATCTACCACTAGCTACTACATGCTCCCTCACAGGCTGTTTGCTGTGGTAATGTAAGCTATCGATCGTTTTCTTGCTACACAATAGGTCGGTATGTATTGCAATTACTGGTGCACTGAAACTGGTTGAATGGGCCCTTTATTCACCATCAGCCTTAGAGCAAACGGCCACACCATACCAGCATATATTCTATACAGAACAATATCAATGCGCTTCCCAATACATACTTTTTGGGAATTGTTGAACAGGTCATGCTTTTCAAGGCATGTAACACAAGTTCAGTTGGACGTAAAACAAACTCCAGGTGTAGCCATGCAGATGAAGAACCTGTATGCAGGACAGAATTTATTACCCTAGTTCCATGTGTTCAAAAGTGATTGTTGATGATGACAATTCAAAGTTTAAAGTGTGACACTGCAGTGTGCTATTGTGTAGCACTTCCCTTGAAAGAGAAATCTGCACTACGTCTGAAAAAATATCCATTCATAAGAAAATCATATAAGGACAGGGAGTGGTCAGTCAGTTCTGATTAGCTTATAAGGAGATAGGGATCATAATGTACAGTATAAGCTACTCAAAATGTTTAATATTGCGTAAAATATGAGCAAAACTGTTGAAATTGTCACATAATCTTCGACTACATTGCATTAATCATGAATATGGTTAAATAATTGAGCCATTGAGCCAAAGACAGAGACTACCCGGTACTGCTCAAGATACAAGATACTCCCTTTCCAGCGTTTTCCTCTGCGATGTGGTTGCTTGTGAAAAGTTTCAGAACATGCTCTTACCTCACAAACATGGTTTGACCCGACACAATACTACATCCTCAATTTGAATTTTGTGTAACATTATATAGAAGGTTGTTAGATTGGACATTGTCGAAAATTAAACATACAGTAAGCACTCTGTAGAAGTTCATATCATGCATAGATTTGTATCTACTATATTCTCATAATGTTTTATTTAGATATAGGCACACATACATCAAAAAGGGAACTTATACATTGGCTATGCGTGTATGTCTAGTCTGCTATTGGTTAAGTTATGCCGCACATTGTACCTCTATTATGAAAGGGGAAGGGTTAACGTAACCTCAACAATAGCAGGCACGGACAGATGATAGATAAAGATAGAACACTATACACTGTACATATCATAACGTAACACTCTGTAAAAACAGGAATGCCAAAGAAAGAAGTCTACTGAGGGCTATTGTATCAAAAGTGATATTGTGAGTGAGGCACAAAGTGAGACATAGCCATTCACAAGGACAACAATAATTTCTAAAGGCAACACTTACATCCTGAGTTTTCAGTGTCCAACACTTTGCTGGCTCTCCTTTCTCCACTCCGTCCGGTGTTACAGAACTAGCCTACGTGTGAGCAGAGCAAAGCGGTAAAAGAAAGAGAGCAGAGAGGATAATTGTCCTCCCTGTCTCCTGAACTAGTATGCCCAGCGCTATACCTTTGAGCTGACAGCAGCTGTTAGTGGCATCGTACCTGTTCAGATGTGTACTGTAGGAGCAATCAGAGCTCTCTCATCTTTGACATGACCATAATATCTTAGCTTTATGAGAAATGAGAATATTAGTTACAACATCACTACATATAATAGCACTTCATCTAGTGTCATATTAATAGCATTCAGGAAGGTTAATGCTTTCACGGAATACTTGGACCATACTGTACTTGCCTTAAAACTTTACATAAGTTTATTAGAGGTTATTGTAAATAATATTCATATTTTAGAAAGTACTTCAAATCATTTTTGGAGACAGGGCTTTCTCAATGAGGTTTGTCAGCAGGTCTTACCTACTAAACTCTGGAAAGATGAACATTAAAGGCAATCTGAGTTTGACAAATAACATTTAACTGGGTAAGTACCTTCTCTCCTTTAGTCCAAACCACAGTGGGGGCTGGGTCTCCAGTGATGGGGACATCCAGACGCAGTTTATTGCCAGCCACCACCACAATTGTGGACTCAGGAGTGCGGCCCATACAATCCAGGTGAATCTTCGGAGGATCTTAGGATGTCAAACAGTGAAAATCAGAAATGTATGGCATTTCTGGCAGCCTAGCTATTTTCTATAAAAAAATTTGCAATGCATTATTAACATATGGAGATGCCTACCTTGGCGTGGCACATAATCAATCTTCACCTCTTAAAAAACAAACAAATGATAATTAGGAATTAATTACAATCAGCGACCTTGTGGGATTAATTTGTAAATGTTGTGGTTTAACTAATGCAAGACCACCAGTATTACCCATGAAGTTGAGCTTAGCTGAAAGGTTGAAAGCGTAGCCCTCAGGCACAAAATTGTAGTCTCCCTCATCTTCAGGTTTGACGTCATCTATGGTCAGCTTGTGAATCCTTTTGAAGAACCAAAATGAGGTTCACTCAAAAGTGTTAACATCAGAAGTTATTTTGTAAGCCTAGCAAGATGAGGTACAAAACATACTACTCACCTGCCAATGTGCGTGATATGTGTCCTTGTATCAGGTTTCACCTCCACACCATTCTTGAACCAGGTGCCCTTCACGTTTTCATCGGACACCTCGCACTTGAATACAGCTTCATCCTTCGCCTTAACGGTGAGGTCAGCAATGCTCTGGTAGACCTCAAGTTCCTTCTCTACGCAGTTAGAAAACAAAGGTTGAGGTCACAGATAGCCTAGCTTCTCATATGATGAGAACATTACTGTATAGTATGTATTATGGGAAGGGACGGAATTGCAAAAGTTACATTTGGGGTTTAATATATAATGTGAGAGAAAGATTAGAGGAATGGGAAAGTAAAAATACCCTACTAGTAACCATTAGGTTTAACAAAGTCTTATGAAGAATCTATAGTATATTAGCAGTCAAAAAAATGTCAACCACAAAGATTCCTAAAAAAGATTTAACTGCAAGTAAAAGTTATATGTGTTATGTTATTAAGCTGCCAGAGAGGGTGAACAAGCTGGGAATAGTGGTACAATAGAAGTTCTGCTGTGATGTTGATCTCTGGTGCCAATTGGCAGCTGTAGTTCTTTGCAGTCACAGTGTTTAAACCATATAATCTTGACTGGATATAGAGTAGGGGCAGGGATCAGCTATTGTAATCTATACAGCCTATACAGACACAAACAATCATGAAAATGTTATTGGGTAGGCTACAGTAGCTTTCTAAAATATCAAAACACCTTGTTTTGCCCTTTGGTAGCTAATATTAGCCTACATATATGACATACAATGCAAAACAACATATATTAATTACAGCAAACATTGGTGAATCATCAGAGAGAGAGAGAGCAGAGAAACACTTGTGTCCTTCAGATAAAATATGGGACTTGTCTGCTAACTTTAGCTGGCATTTGGACTTAACATCCGTGACCTTGTCAAAGTGATGTGGGTAATGGCAAGGGCTGCCATGTCCCAAGGCTGGGCACCCGAGGAGCACAGTAAGAGTGACAAGGCCAAGCAGCTATTTGTAGAGTATGATGATGTGTATTCCCTAGTGACAATAGTGTTTATGACCTGCTAAGAAATATTTCTTGCCAAGACGCATTTCATGGATATTGTCTTGGTCAATGATGTGTTTTTATATGTTGCAAAAGTATAAAAGATGTGCTTTGTCTTAGCATAACTACTTACCCTGTACCAAAAGTTCAGCCATAGACTCGCCCCCATTGGTTTTAACCTTGTAGTGGCCACAATCTTCTTTTGTGGCCTCGTTAATGATCAGTACATGTTTACATCCGTCTTTCTTGAAGCGATACTTGAACGACTCATCTCTTGTCAGCTCCACACCATCTTTTTCCCTGTAGGCAATCATATTAAGAAAACCTTCTAATCAAATAATAAATAAAAAAATTCTGTTCTTAAATCAGAGAATTTTTTTTTTTGGATAACAATGTGTATTTACAGTGACTTTCTCCCTCACATAAAGGACATATGGGATGACAGGCTTGTGTGACCTTTTCACGGGCTGATAATTTACTGCTAGGAGGGCTAGATCTGTGTCAAATCTGTCAACAAATGAAGGCCTCCCTTACCAACTCAATGCCATCTACTGGGTGTCTGAGGAATGTACATTATTTAACAGTGGCTTGAGAATCTACTTTAAACTAAAAGAAAATACATACATTGCATAAAACTACTTTAAAATATAAACAGATGTTGTTACTGTATATACTGTATACATACACACTTTTGTGGTGTACCTCTGGGACCTGTAATGATACAGCATGATTGACAACTAGCACTTGGAGGTACAGTAAGAGGCCTAACCATTTTACATGGGCTCCCTCCTCTGACACCTCACATTCCAGCTCCACCCGCTCCCCCTTCATCACCATTTGGTCCTCTAGGTTCTTCAGGATGAGCACAGGAGGTTCTACAAACAACAGAAGAGAGAGAAAGACAGAGAGAGAGAATAGGAAAAAACACAGTAGGAGAATTTCGACATGGCACCACAAACGGTCATTGCGTCCTTTGACCCCCATCTCTCCTATTCCCATGTTGAGTGACTATAATGTGATTATAATGACATTAGAGTGATTATAGTCACGTACCTTTGACAAACAGCTCAGTGGTGGACTTCTCGTCTCCCACCACACAGCTGTACGCTGCGTCATCAGCCAACGAGCAGTGGTTGATTGTTAGGTACCGCATGTTGCCGACATTCTCAAAGATGTACCTAGACAGTAAAACAATCACTTTAATAGATTGTTGTATAAAAGACAACTTTTATACATAATGAGCCACACAAGCAGTGATCTAAATACAGCACTGTTTTTGTTATTCATCTTACCAGGACTTGGACACCTACTTGCTATGTATGGTATGTATCAGTCCATCCATATATTGTGGGGAGGGCGAGATGTAGTGGAATTGGTAGGAAATGCGGTGCATATCGGGCGGGGAGTTGAGAGAAAAAAGAAAAGTTAAAAGTTTATAGTTTGGTTAGGGTATTAAATTATAGGTTCACTTCATAACACTTCTCATAATGTATAATTGTGTCTAGCACACCCTCGCTGATAGCTTTAGTTTTGATGCTTCTCTCCTGGACTTGTAGTTCAATGGGAAACTGTGTAAGCCCATCAGCCCATCATAAATCTCTCTTGTAATTGTAATACATCTCCTTTCAAAACTCACAGTATAATCACGCATGTTTTCTGTAGACAAAAACAAACCTATGGCTAGCATTAGCTACAGTCAGATGATCTAAAGATGATCTAAAGCCCTATAATTCCCATTGAACTGTGTGAAGCAGAGTGGTAAATTCCTAATAGCTAAATAGCTAATACATGTCCCTCAAGTTCCAATGATAGCTACTAAAGCTATCATTGAGGTTTTGCAATGCACCATTATAAATGATGAGTAACAATATATTTTGAATAAATGGAGAGTAAAACAGCCAACCTTCCTGTTATTTTAATCTCCTGCCCATTCTTAAGCCATTTCACATCAACATCTGGACTGGCCACTTCAACAGCCAATTTGATTTTATGTCCCTTCTCCACTTGGTAGGCAGGATCCAGCTTTTTGAGGAAAGCTATAGGTTGTAGCACAAAAGTAGGCCTACATTAATAAGATGATACTCAATATGTTGTAATATTATAAATGTTTAAAATCTTCTACTAAAATAATAATGACATGCTCACAAAAAGTGAAATTCTGCACCAACCTGCGCTTTTCTTTTCTTCTTTCTTCATTTTCTTCAGTCTCTTGAGCATGCCTCGCAGATCGGTAATGCCATACTGGAAAGCAATTTTCTCATATTCTGAGGACGGGGCCTTCTGAAGTATATCCCACACATCCACGTCTGATTCTGTATTCATGTGGACAGCACTGCTACATGTAAACAAGAGATTGCAGTTCATTATAGTAACCCTATCGAGACTTTGCCAAGACTGCAAACTTTTTATGATTTAGTTGAAGCTGCCACTTCAGATATAAAAGATGCATAAATCACAAACATTCAAACTGTTTTTCTTAGGACAACAAGGCAGCATTACTATGATGTCGTCAGCAGTTTCTTACCGGTTGGAGGGTTTTAAAAAACTGCTGCTCATTCAGAAGCAGAGCCCAAGCAGGCAGGTATGGTAAAACAAACCAGATGGATTAAAACACACCGCAAGAATCCAGAGCATTTCAAAAGCAAAGTATGTTTGGCATATACAAGAAAAACAACAATCAGTTAAATATTTGTAATTAGAATTTAGTCTTATATAAGCTGTAAAACCTTTAAATGAAAGCATGAATCAAGATGCATATGTATATTAATTAAAACTTAACAAGGTGTGCTATAGGATAGATTAGTTGTAGCTGTGACATGGTAGAGGTTGCATCATGTGTTGAAATTACTAAAACGCCCTATGAGGAGTTTTAGGTAAGTGATGGCATTTCCTGTAATAGTATTTAGAGTGTTTGTATTGAAGAGAATAGTTAAGATGGTAACAGTAGTTCAGTTAGAACGTCAGCTGTTTTGCAAGATGTATAGTGATGGGGTCTATGTAAATAGGTTTGTCACATTTTGCAGCAAATCCAGTGGTAAGCATTGGAATCATTATAGTTACAGGAAACAGTGGAAAACTCCTCGTAGTTTCTTATTTGTAATTGAAACAAAATTGAAATGCTCACAGAACAATAATTATACAATCATTGCATAACATAGTAGGGTAGTCATTTTCATTTGAGAAGTCAGGTGACTAGATTAGAAGGATACAAATAATGATAATACTTTATTGTCTAATTAGACAAATATCTGAGTACTTAGACAATAAAATTATATCGTCAGTGTTGAGTAGCGGTTCATTATTGTGTTTTTTATCGTGTGCTTTTATTCCTTATTCTGATTCATACTGTATCAATATTTTTCTCTTTTCCTTTTATTCTTTCCTGATGTAAAGCCCTTTGTATTACCTTGTGTATGAATGGTGATATATAAATACATGTGCCAGCCTTGCCCTACCTTTGAAGCCTTACATTAGTCACAATAACCATATTGCTCCTGAGAAGCTAACTGGCGAAATGTTTAAAACTACAGTCAAGATGAGTCGCATCCCAGCTCTCTAAAGCCCGCAGCATCGTTCCACCAACACACCACAACCGCGCAGCTGTGTGGGTAATGTAGTTCACTGCCTTCCGACCTTTAGCTTCTCATGAGCAATATGCTTATTGTGACTAAATTAAGGCTTCAAAATGTACATGGGGTATTGTCTGGCAGTGATTAAATCATCAAGACGTCAAGGATTATTTTTTCACAGTTATTTCCAAAGAAATTCTCTTACAAGAGACATGATTTTTTTTATGAGAGGCACCATGGGGGAAAATGCTAATGTGTGTGTGTACAATAAGTGACTTCAGACTTTCTTTAACAATAGTCACTGGATACCTAATACTTTAAATCAGGAGTAGCAATTTCAGTAAATAGCTTCCTCAACACTGATTACCATATTGTTGGATATTATCATGAATGACATGCATAGTTTGTGATCACACAGCAAATATTTCAATCTGTTAATGCAAAAGGAACATTCTTACTCTCTGGAGAGGCGAACACAAAGAAAGATTCACAGATGAATGAAATAAAAGGTTGGGGGGTCAGATGAAAGAGAGACAGAAAGACAGTATAATCAATAATCAAAGGCTACAATATGATCCAAATTCAAATTATATAACTACTTACCTCTTCTTTAGCAAGGCACTGAAGTCCAGCTCTCCAGAGTCCTCATTTCCATCGACGCTACTGTAGAAACATCAGTCAACATGAAGCACACAGTGAATTCCTATTTGCTTACTTTGTAGAATGTCTAATCGTATAACTGCTATAAGTAGGCTGTATTTCTCAAAGTAAAAGACAAAAGGGAAAATGACAAAAAGAGAGAAAAAAGAACAAGAATGATAATGTGGTAATAAAAGGGGTTAATAAAAAGTGATATAGAAAAATTAATTAGTATCTGAGTATGTCTGTTGGATTGATAGTTGCTTCTTGTATTCTAGCCTTGAGCAGTAGCAACAATTCTCCAAACCAGAGCAAAACAAAGCACTCAGAGTTGAAGCCTACACCTGGTGTGGAATGGCTGCTTCAATCAGATTAATGGGATGAAAGATAAAGGCACATGAATTTTGTCATGTATCTCCTGCCTGTGATCTCACAGGCAATCAGGATTAGAGAGTGAGTTGTTGGTGTAATGTTACAGTGCATCATGGCTGCATTTGGTGGCAATAGTGGAAGGTTTATACTGTGTATTGGTGACAACTTTTGTGTCTTAGCACAACCTACACTTTCAATAAAGTCAAACCAGGGGGAAAATTCACTCTACCAGGTAGCTGTTTGTGCAGCTGGCTCTGTTGTTTTGATT
Source organism: Percopsis omiscomaycus (assembly GCA_027575585.1). Taxonomy (NCBI): domain Eukaryota; kingdom Metazoa; phylum Chordata; class Actinopteri; order Percopsiformes; family Percopsidae; genus Percopsis; species Percopsis omiscomaycus. The sequence goes on along the minus strand of JAODLI010026830.1, from coordinate 13,331 downwards.
AAGACCAAGTAGTAGATCAGGGAGAGGTGATGTGCATTCTTAAAGCTACACTCCTTGATTGCGTCATCGTTACCCCAGGATCACAAATTTGAGCACATAATCAAGCAGTGTCCCTTGGATAAATATTCCAAATATCAAATATATTTAACAAATATATTGAATACAATTCCATCTATATGCGCATTCCTCTCTTGATCTACTGTCTGTGGTTGTTCTCTCAAAACTCAGCAAATGAAGGCTTCCTATTTCAAAACACTGGTTTGGTTAAGAGAGAGAGAGAATAAGCAGGTCAAAGGAGAGAAGGCCTCTGATGCTTGTCCTTAATTCTCAAAGAGTTTGAATATGAGCCTCCATTGTTACAACAAACCCTCTTACTACCTTGTCGGTGGTCCACTTCTCTTCTTAGTAGCTTCGCCCCTAACAAGTTAGCATTTGCATTGTTACTTCTTATACACAAGGTAACACTAAGACAAAGGAGATAGTTCTTAAAATAACTTCACTTAATTTGACTTCTTTATCTGATTGAAGAATAATTATTTAAATTTTCTGTCTGGATATAATTTTATCCTTTCCTATTCACCCAGATAAAGATCCCATCAAGTGCTTTGTTATAGATAATAGTATTTACATTCTCACATGCACTACTTATTACACACAGTCCTAAATCCCGAAATTCCCAAAACTGGATTGTTTGGTGACTGACATGTTTGGCCAAATGTAAACTGTAATTGAGAAGATTCTTAATAAAGGCAGTTGGAAAATTATAAGAAAATTATGTCCAGGTCAAATAATGGCTCGAATTATCATATAATTACTTTTGGCATCTGCCTTTATTAAAATTGTCATTGATAATGAACCACATTTACACCCCATTCCCAGTTATCACATATAAAGGAATTTCAGGCATGGTTTGGAAGGATGCTAGACTTAGTGCACCGTGAGATAAGATGTACTTTTTGATTGGCTATATCTGCAGTACATTTATTGGGATTCACTTTATAAAGGAACAGGGTTGATTTGTTTGATGTATGAATAAAATGTAATGGTGGTTTTGCTTAGTAATCATTGTTGATCACTGCATCATCATCAAAAATATGAAAAATTTGATTTAACTGTAAAAGGTGTAAAAGCTTTTTTTTTTACTGTAACAACCACAGTATTTATTGCTACTAATAACTCAATGTTATGTTTAAGTATAACAATAATAAGCAAGCATTAAATAATTAGTCAAATGTTTTTTACATTATATACTCTACTACAACATCACGCTCTGAGACAGACGATGGTATGTTAAATAAATAAATGTTCAATGCATGTTAAATTAATGAATGAATAAATATATATATAAACTTACGTGCGCCTAAAAGCAGCCCTTATGTCTAGACTTTCAACAGTACAAGCCTCTGCAATGCAATAAAGATTTCATTGTGATCAAATCAACAAAGACATGTACAGTATTCTCTAAATACATTTTTTTTCCTATTCTAACCACAACAAATAGGCCTACTTTAATGCAATGTAAATGGATTAAATGTAACATATCACTGACAAATGAAGCACACAAAAATTAGCACACTCACCATGTACAGCAAGATCAAAGTTACAACTGTCAAACTTGTCTCTAGATGACACCTCGCACCTGTAAGCTCCGGAAAAATTAGGCTTTGCTCCTATGATATTCATCTCAAATGTATACACCTGTAACCACAAGTTGCATAAAGATAGTATACAGAGCAGGGTTTAGGAAAAATGCTGACATAACAAATGAAACTCTTTGAAACTCTCAAAATCAATTTAGAGATCATCGACCAAGATTAAGGCAATGATAGACCTGCACCGCAAGATTTATACTAGTAAAAAAATTTAACAGTCGGATAACTATTTATATATATAATATAAATATAAACTTTTATGTCATCAGGACAGAAAATTATCTATTTGAGATCTTGAATTGAATCCAAGACAGAGGGAATTACGTGCCATAAGGGCTATAATATTAAATTCCTTTAGAATGAATAACATTTGGGGGATTGCCTTTATCAGACATATACAGCACAATAGAGATTCATCAACATACAGTGTATTAATACTATTTCACCTAAACCATATGTGCAAAGCCTGCTACCATTTGAATCTGAGGGAGAGTCCCTGTCAGGCGTTTAAGTAAGGAAAAATCATAGTTAGTACCAAGCACCATGCTTGGTACTGAGGATATTTCACCACCAGGATGATACAGTATGCTCTCATGACAGGTCGTATACAGTAATCTTGCCTTAGTGTTACGATCATATAGTTCTTTTAGCTGCAGGTGTTTTCCAGATTTGCTGGCAAGGTCCATCCATTTGCCTTTGAACCATTTGATAGTGGGCTTCTTCAGCAGGGAGGCAGCATTTACTTTAGCCACAAATGTGATGTTTCCACCTGCACAGAGTAGTACACGGCCATATATTTGATTAAATTGTCATTTAGAGTATTAGACTTCCAAAGTGAGTTGCGTCTTTGCTTGACAGTTTTAATTTGTTACATTTGACATTTGACAATTTGTCAAAAGATGTGCTGTTCCTTTTAACAGTTTACCCTCTCAAATTTGGTGTGTATTCTTTTCCAGGCTTGTTGAGACAACCCAGTTGCCTTTTCGCCCAGTAGTACTACTCACCCATAGTGACCTCTCCACTCTGAGGCTTCTCTGTGAAGAGACCTGTTAGGTCCTGCCTAGTGTCTGAAGGCTGTCCATCTGCAAATGTAACTATTGATAATAGAATGTAAACAATGACAAAGTCCTGTTTGGAGAAAATGATGTTACATATATAAACATTTTTCAAAAATGTGTTTACATGTTTACATATTATATGTAAACTAAATATAAATTACAATAACATTATTTCAGAAGACACAACAATCACAATCTGATGTACAAGAATGAACTGACATCAAGAAAATGTCAGTTTACTGCTGTTGCATGACCTACCCTCATTCGGTGGAGCTTCAGGGGGAGGGGTCTCGCCTGATGTGGGTAAGGAATTTGCCGACACTGGGGTACCTCCTGCTGTTGGCACAGGGTCCACCACGGCTGGGGGTGAGGTCTGTTCCACCAACACAGCTGACTCTCCTGCTGCGGGGGTTTCAGCTGGAGCTGTGGTCTGCTCTGCTGTATCCCCATTAATTAACATAGAAAAACAAGAAGCAAATGAGAAGCATGCAACGGCAAAAATGCTTTATTAGAATAGAAAGAGCATTGAGATAATGCACTTTTTTTATAGTGATTTATTCTTTTTAATACAAAATACCCATATGCCAGCACAAATTTACTCCAGTAGTTTTTGCTTAGGCAAATACACAATCCTTATTGCTTTTAACCCATTAAGAAATTCACTTTGTTAGAGTTTAAATATTTGTTGCCATTCTTAAAAAAAAATGTTATCACTCAGACATTGCTGTTTTATCATCTTTAAATGGCTGACCAAGTTTCCATGTGTTATCAACTGCCTCCTGTGCCTATTCAGGGCCCAGTCAAGTGGTGGTTACTCATGAGGAAATCATTTGCTGGTGTCGGGGTCAAGGTCACCTTGCTTGAGTCGAATTTAGAAATGAGCCACTGATGGCTGGGCCGTGTGAAGTCAGTAAACACGTACAGCACACCAAGCCATTCCCTCATTACTTACTACTTTTTAGACTACTCAAAATTCATACCGGTAATCACACTGTCTGAATAGGCAGACAATTGACATGTGACACATACAGTGCTCTAGTACTAACAACAACAAGTGCTGACATAACAAACAAGTGATGACAAAATGTGAGTACCTGTGACTGTCTATATACAATGCCATATCCAGAAAACTGTGTCTCTAAAAGGACAAGACTCAAAGCAATCCCACACTAATGGTGCGCTCGGGTTTCTGTGACGGACATTTACCAGGCAGTGCAGACAATAGTTATTGTACAAAAGCCTGAAATACATATAGTGCACACAGTAATACCTTTCTCTGTGGTTTCAGTGCTCATAGTGCTTTGTGATTTGTTGTGGCTACATAGCAGAAAAGGTGAGTCACTGCAGGCTTTTAATCTGCAAAATCAAAGCTTCCCACCTTCCTTTGGTATGACCTGCAGCTCAAACTTGACCTTTGAACCCCCAGCAATCACTGCATAGACATTGGCATCACCCATGGTGACAGCTTGTATTGTGAGGGAGTGCTTGTTTCCACTGGCTGTGATCACATACTTTTTGCCATTGGCAATATCCTTTGTGTTGCACTGCCATTTTACTTTTGCATCAGGCTTCTCAGTCTCTGCCTCAAAGACCACAGAGGACCCCTCTTCACCCTTCTGAGTCTTTGGTTTCTTGGCAAATGCGGAGACTAAAATAGGAGGGACGGTTTAAATAGCCAAGTTGTAGCACTTACGGATTTTCAGAATAATCGCAGAACATTATGAAATTAGATTGAGAGAAGGGGCAGAGAGAGAGAGATAAATAGAAATAAATAAAGAGAGAGAGAGAGAGAATAGTCTATACAATGTAATGGAAAACTAGAAACTTAATTCCAGTATTTAGTATCCAAAAATTTTAATTATTTAACCCTTTCAACAGGCTTACAAAAGGTAGCAACCCTAGCTAGCTCTAGCATGTGTTTTTCTATACTGTGGTATAGTGGATCAACTGTTGTTATTTTTACATTTTATCATGGAACAAGCCCACCTTTAAAACTTGTAGTAACATTATAGAGCTGAACCACACAAAATACAGCTGTTGACCCATGAGCAGTGAAGATCTCATCAGCTTTAACAGTTCACATTTGATGATGTTAATAATACACGCTTGTATTCATTGTCTAGGACACATTGGTACAGTATAAGATGGCGCAACCATGTTATTGTTTAGTTTTATATAACAAAAAATAAATGAATACATTTTAGAACATGTTACATTTGTTATTGTGTTATGTATAGGTTTAGCAAGTTCAGTGTTAGCATAAAATATAATTAAAATTAAACTTCATGTTGTGCAAGATGAACTTAAGAGTTTAAATATAGAAAACATATGTGTCCCCCTTATGAATGGGCAGAACAGCCATGGCAGGGAGCAGGTATCATGCTAGAGGGATTAGTTAAGCTCTATATTCATGACTCTGGAAGGCCAGAGAGAAGAGAGAATGATATGCATGCAGTCTGTGTTCCCTTCGGCTCTCAGCTTCTCCTCTTAATCCTTCACACCTTTTCTCTCTTGTGATTTGTTTTTCTATTTGTTTGCAATGGAAAACATACAAAAAATACTAATGTTTGATGTGCCCGTGAGGCTTTAGCTGAACCAACAAGAGTATTATTTTTGAATTTTGCTTGATTTACTGTGCTTGTATATTTTGAAATTTAGTAAAACCCTTACTCTATTTCCGTAGCTTCCCTACCTCAATCTCCACATCACTCCACTCATTACATTTGGGATGCCATATTCCATTTGGTAACTGTATATCATTTCATTTATAGTTTTTCCAACCTCAATTGAGCCTCAAACGTTTCTCAACTTATGTCTACGACACTCCTCGCGTACAGTAGACAAGCAAGAGATGGATTTGACAGAAGTAACACATTACCGGGAAATGCTTTGACCAGCATGGTAGACATATTAGAAGTATGTTTTTGAGATGCAACGGATCCCAGCGGCAGAAGAAATTTGGTTCAGTAAATACAGCAGAAATATACTGGAACTTCTCATTTTTTATTCTGCTATAATATTTAGTTCCATACCATATAAATATATAATTTTCCTACATATACTACAGTATACATTACCACACTGCATTTCTTAGTTGCAAAACAATAACTTTAAATGGCAGTCAATCAAGCATACGTAGGTCCCATATGTAAAAAATAATTACTTAATTTAAGACAAAAGCTCTGTTGATAGGAAGGTATGAATGATACAGCTGAACTGGCTCACACAGATCTTAACTGTTATTGTTTAACAAATCCTGAATGCTACAGGTCTTAGCACACACAAGTTGACTATTTGGGTTCTGTCATTTGATCTGTTGAGCTTCTCACTGCACAAGCAACAATGCAGTTCCATTCAGGCAAAATAACTATGAAAGTAATTTGTCAAGTTGGAATCTAGTCAGGCATTATTGGCATCAAGTGATGCGCCATGAATGATGTGTACTTCATGAATGCAGTGATGCTGGAAATATGTCAGCACCCACTGTGACCCACAGCTGATGTTGCGTCCCTGCAGCTCGTCATAGGTCTGTGAGTTCATCATACCTGCTCTATGCATTTTATCGCTGTTAAGGATTCAGCAAGTGATACAGTTCTTGGGACTTCATGCTGCCTTAACACATTAACAAGTATGTGTATAAAGCATGTGATAAAATATGAATTTATTTCATTTACGTTTTTTCTCTCCTTAGTAGGAGTTTTACATTTTATTAGGTAGAAGAAATCAACCAGCAAAGTGTTGACATTTTTTATTCACATATTTATATATTTAGGAAAGCTTGTTTTGCCTTACACTTAGCATAATTTAGCATGGGTGGAAAAACAGATTTCTACATTACACCTGCATATTGAGTACATCTAAATAAACACGTTTTGGCAATGGCAGTGTTAGAGTAAGGGCAGTTATTTAATACTACTAACAAAACAGAGTAAAGGTACATTATCTTTTTTGCATAATCATATTTCTATTGTTCAAAACTCCACAAAGGTTTAAAGAGGAAGTATTACTCATGCAGTTAAACTGCCACATGGACTGTAAGTGCTGTTAGGAGCTCATCCACTTCAGCGCAGGTCATAGTTTAAATCTCATTGCAATGCTGCTGACAACAAACAGTGACAGTAAACAGTTAACAAGGGCTAAAGTGTAAAGGTTCAAGCTTTTAGAGGATGCAAGGCATCATTAGCGAGTATTATGCTTCTGAAAATCTCTAATACCTACTAAATGTAAACAAGCACACTCACCTGCTTTTTTGGCCGGCTCTGGCATGCTGATATATTCTCCCTGTCCACAGTGGGGCTCACTGTTTGTACAGTCTTGTATCTGTGCACCTCTTTGCCTTTAATAGTGGGGGTCTCAAACAGCGTTCCCTCCCTTCACAAATCAATGCACCACCCCTGTCATACTCAAGGCCCAATACCCTGTGTGGACAATGAGCTAACCCCCACTGCCTGACCTCACCAAGGCCATATTTCAACCATCCTTTCTTCTAACACATCAGCTGAATGACAGGCGTTTGAGAGGGAGCCAATAGGATGGAAAGCAGGGGTTAAATTTAGAGTCCAGAGAGGTTTGTTTGCTTCAACCTGATCAGTGTTACTGCCTGGGGGACGGGGGGGGGGGCGCAGAGGTGGCAAATAAATGACCGGGGCTAAGCCACTGCATTCCTTTTTATCTGTAGGCAGAGACGTGAGCATTTCCCTTGGTAGAACGAGATTAAATTACCTATCTTTCCGTCTTCCATCTTGAATCATGAGTGTAACTACTGCATGCCCATTGAGTATTTTGTTTATGTTGTTTATGTTACAGGGTGTATGGATATTTGTTTTAACTTTTAACCTAACTTACTGTAACTTAAACATTTGCAAAGATCAATTAAGATTGGTTGTTTTGCCACAGATCTCCATTGGTATACAGTTTGATCTGTTAGTTCAGGGTATAATAGCATGCTTACCACTGAGGGGAGCCACTGGCCCTTGGGGTCTGCTCCTGTGTTTTACCTACATTAGTATGCATCTTTAATCACATAAAGGCTGGTAGTAGTTGAAGTTGATCATTTCACCACTTTTGGCTGAAAATAATTTTTAATATATATTTTTTCTATATAGAATAGCAGAGTGGAAGTGGAAGTCCAGTAGAACACAAATACCAATTGTTTTATTACATTTACATTTACATTTACAGCATTTAACAGACGCTGTAAATGTAAATGTAAATGTAATAAAACAATTGGTATTTTATGCTTCTTTGTATATTCCATTTTATAAGTGCTATACAAATACCTATTCATATGCCATATCACTGTTAAAGACGTACCTCTCCATTCCTACAAATTGTAGGAATTTAACATCTGTTCCAGCTATAGTTACGGAAATGTTTCACAAATATTACTTTCTTTCTTGTTCTACTGTAAATTCTATCATATTTTATGCAAAGATGTTCAGAGTATTCCTACTGTATTTGGTCTTCCAGCATGCGTTTGCAAATTAAATTGGCAACTACTACTAACCCCATGAGGATACAATTTGTCTAGACAATGGCTTACACATTCTTCTAAAATGTCTCTCCTTATAATACAAACTGTGATCTTTTAAAAATATTCCACCTTTATAGAGCATTATTCTACTGTAAAACACCTAAGGGTGATTTCAGCATCAGCATAAACTTTCACACGCATCTGAAATTGTTCGGCAATAAAACACAAGATTGTTGAAATATTTCAAATATTTAAATATAGAAATTGACATGTTACATCTAGAATCAATCATCAGCGATATTGACATACATTGGTACTATATACAGGTATTGTGTTACATATAAAGTACATCATTGCTTTCTTGACACAAATTATGTTCACAACACACACAAAATACAATTACTGCTAATCATTCCATCTCAGCACTATTTCATACTATTTAGCCACTAGCCATTAATCTAAATGAGAACTTTAGTTAGTCAAAGGGAAAGATTCAGCACAATGAGAATCCATTGAGCACATACAGGGCCCTATTTTAACGATCTAACAGCACGGCCTAAAGCGCATGGCTTAAATGCATTTAGGCGTGTCCAAATCCACTTTTGTGGAAAAAATGGTTGCAGCGCCAGGCGTATGGTTCAAAAGGGTTGTACTTAGTCTCTCAACCATTCATGGGTAAGTTTTGGGCGTAACATGCAGTAAACTAATCAGTGTGTAATTTTTTATATTTTGCATCTTTTAGCGCTGATGCGCGTCCATGTGTGTGTAACAAGAGTGTAAGCAAGTTGTGAACCTGGCTATGTTGGCGCATATTAGCCTACTATCTTGATAATGCGCAGTTAAAACAACAGTGAAATACTGCACCATAGACTTCAGACCATGTTTTTTGTTGGTCAATCGCGTAATCGCATTCCACTGCCTAGATATCAAGATATCAATGCGGCAACAATCCGAGCGACCATCCAATTTTACGACCAACACGCCTGATATGCTTTGTTGTAAAAAATGCAACCTTTTTAAATAAACTTTTGTTGAAACGTGTCATTCTCAAAGTAGGCTACATGATTTGTTTTCTTCAGTATGTATGCCTTCTATTAGGCCTATGTATCTCTTCTATCTAATCCAAAACAAATATTCCCATGGGGATAATAAAGTATGTGTTATGGTATCTCATTGCCTTGTATCAAATAGTTTTGCATGGTATGGAACATATCCTATGGTTGGGAGTATTGATTATCTACATTGACACTTGTCTTTCAGACAAGTGGTCCTCAATCTTTGTTGACCCTTGGCCCCAAAAAGGAAGTTGCTCACACCACCCCTTCATCCACATCCATGTCAAGAAAATAAAACTGTTTTAGACAAACATCTCAAATATAATTTTTGTTTGAAAAAAAAATCCCTTCCATTACATATATGTCTTTCTTTCTAAATGAGACTTTCCCAGGACCTCACCGCTGAACTGATACGTCAGCTTTTTCTTAATTTTTTTGACTTCTCCAGTTTTTCCGTAGTTGCGCAAGGCACGGGCCATTTTCTGATATGTCATTTTTTTACGGTTGCCCTTCTGGATCCCCCAGCGATGGGCGAGAGCCTCCTTGTGTTTGGAGGAGAACTGGAAAGTCCCTTTGTCTCGGTCCACCCACCAGATACTGTCTTTCATGTCACCGTTCCTCAACAGGTCCAAGAGAAACTGGTACAGTCGGATTTTCTTTTTGTTGCCTGTTTAGACAGACAAACAGAACACATGCTGATATCTACCTAAAAAATTGCAAGAATCTGCTCTTACAGTGAAAATAATCATTACATTTATGAACATAAATGGTTGAATGAATGATAGAAGACTAGTTTGTAATTAGTATTCTGGTGTTCTGTGAAGCTCATTTCGTACCCAGGTCTCCAGTGGTGGAGGAGGGAAGTTGCTCTCTTAAACACTCTTCATCAGACACCTCCAGTGGGGGGCTTCGTGGCATATGCTCTTCATCATCGGAGCTCCGCTGCACAGGAGACGGGTGTGGGTACATTGGTCTCGGGAAGAATGGAACCTTAAAAAACCACATCATCATGTATGGTTTTGTTGTTGTTGTTTTTTGTACTTCGCCCAAAAAACTTTGCAAACAACAAACAGATAGGAATGACACCTACACTGGTAGGATAAGTCAGCGTGTTTTTTTAGTTTTTTTCTCCAGAAAATACATTTAAAAAATGAAATATAAACTGTAGGCTAGATGACAGTGAATTATAACCATGTATTTATAGAAGTGACAACAACAACCATTGGCATCTGATGTGTTACTATACTTGTACAAAAAAAGTTTGGACAGCTTTTATGATTTGGAATATGTAAACAGTTTATGTAAATCAGAATCAGATTTAGAATCAGAAAAAGTTTTATTGCCAAGTACGTTCTTTACACATACAAGGAATTTGTTTTGGTGTTGTTGGTGCATATCAAACATAAGCGATAGCTATCTCACAGGTTGAGAGCAAGGACTTTTCATTACACAGCATCATGTTTATGGCTTCTTGTTTGCATTTAAAAATCATTTGATGAAGATTTCATCAGACTTACTGGTTGCTGTAACACATGGGCATGTGCCCCGAGGTTGGGGTCTAGCAGGTTCTCCATGTCATATCGTATTGCGTCGTGGCGTAGGAGGCTGGGGGCATGCACGGGCTGAACACTCTGCAGTTCGGTGAAGTGTGTTTCTGGGATGTTTTCAAACTCTACCGGGTGAACGTGGGGCGCATGGTACTCCCAGTGATCTGAATTGAAGAGAGCAGGACAAATGATACTGGTGGCAGTTCCTCATTAGCAGTTATTGTTTTGTTTCTGGGAGACTTTGTTGTGCCCAAGAATATGTTTCTATGGGGGGTAGTAGTTACAACCGGGACCAAGCAATAAATCACAACAAAGATAACCCACAGCTTGAATCCAAATGTTGTATAACAAAACGCAAACACAAAAGTGGAAACACTTTTTATACTAAAGTAATCGTATAAAAATATTTTTGTATGAAAATTCATAAAGATTTTCAAAATGGAAGTGAAAAGACACGGAATTGTTGGTTATTCATCATGCATTTCATCAAGTAAATCGATTCATTAGTAAAAACTTTAATTATGATCAAGGATTGTATTGTTACACTATTTGCATTAAACTCAGTTCTACTTTAAACTTCTTAACAATTCAAGAGATTTGTCATCCACTACGAACCCTAAGACCTTAATTGTGACAGGGTTCTGCTTAAGGTCAAAGGTAGTTGGAAAAATACAGTATATAGAATTTTTTTGTATTTGTCTATTTTAGAACCATATTCAAAGCAGTTGATTACAAGAGAAAGTAAACCCCAAGGGTTTTGTTGTTCAATGTCTGCAGCTTTAGTGGCTGATAGAAATGGCATCTGTTTCCTGTGTTCCAGCGCTTAGTGGTAGAAGCTCCAGCTGCACCAATTTATTTATACACAATTTAAAGGCGAGCAGTATGTCACCACATAAAACATAACTATCAAATTATTATTGGCCAGCGTATTGGCTGTAAATGAAAATGTTTTTTTTTAGTTCAGTTTTGTTAATTTGAAATGGGTTTTTCCATTAGTGATCTCATTGGGACTCCTTTGCATTTATAAAAGTAGAAATTAGATGGGAATTAGTGTATTCTGGTTGATCCAGAACTAAATAAAAAACTAAATTAAACTCACCTGACTGGATGTCTCCATCTATAATGTATGGATTATATGGATATTCTGCTAGTTGTTGTCTGTAAATCTCTGGATCATACATTTCTTCTGGTGGCTAGAAGGACGAATAACAAAAAGTTCCTATTTAAATCTGAAATATCTGAAATATTTACAATATTTTTGCCACAGCATATAGTATGCATTCCTTAAAGGCAAGGTTGCTTTGAATTATTAAAGTATACATTTAGTAAAGTCACAGAAGGGCAACATCACTCCATGTGTGATGTTTGATCATTTTTACATTTTAAATCAGTCAGTAGTCACTAATGCTTTGAGCACTACTATTAAATACTGAAAATCAAGTGAACATAATTAAACATAAATTGGTGTTAATCGTGGTAGATGATTAAAATCTAAATACGTAAAGTGCCTAAATCATCTGAACGTTAGACATCATGGGATTAGATTATTAGTTTAAAAAAAAAGCAAGATGAAATAAATTATACTTACAGGCGAGATGAGATAGCTCTCCATTCTATATGGATGCAACATGGAGACCTTTACTCTAACCAACCGACTCTCAGGCTGTTGGCTACAATGCTCTTACAATCTTTCAAAACTTTTGCAGCATCATTGCACAATATTTCAAAATTTCCTCTCACCCAACGAACCCTAAAAATGTGTCTGTCCTTGTAGAGTAAACACTTTAGAGCTATACTACTCTTCTCGGACCACGGCTGCGTCTAATGAAATGAAATAAACAATGCCTGTTGTTTGGCTGTAAAGTGAAAAGGGAACCTTTGACTTCTGTAAATGTCTGTGGGTGAGTGCACCAGAGTGTGTCTGCTGAAGGTGCAGGTCATTGATGATTTGTCTAGAGGAGGTCATATAGACCTCTCATTTATCACAACTCATTTTGTCCCCTCCCTTTGACGCCAGTCATTATCAAGTGTCTTTGTCTTTATAAGGTGTTTTATGAAAGACACTAATCTAATCGTTTGCTAAATGCAATTTATTTACTTATTTTTTTGTTCAGTTTGTCAGACAATGTTAATAACTTCCGATAATTTATTCAGAATTTCTTTCTGTTTTATTTACTATTTACTATTGTCATTTGGCCATTCAAACACCTTATCTAGTGCATTTATGGTTATGCACTCAATTATTTTGATTTTTTCAGTCTAATTGTACATAATTTAACCCCTAACATCTACAGTTATAGAAACGTTTATTTCAAAACACAGAGGTTTCTTCAAGAAACAAACTGTTGCCATAAAGATTATGACATTAAAACCGCTTGAAGGGGATATTATTTCTACAATTTTACATCATGATGGGGATTCTTTGGTATTTAACAGACATGCACACACATGCACACATACATGCACACGCACACACACACACACACACACACACACACACACACACACACACACACACACACAAACACACACACACAAACACACAC